>CAJVPY010002013.1:0-17424 GCA_910591965.1 Dentiscutata erythropus | reverse complement strand
AGAAATTCCTTTTCTAATCAACCTTCTTAAAATCTGCTAGTTCAAGTTGAAGGGTTTTGGCAGCCAGATTATAAATAAATAGCTTATCTGTCCCCTTACTTGGATTTGTAGACTATAAGATAACTTTCAATCTTTGGACTGACTATAATAAAGTTTCTACTATGACATTATATTAATAAAAAAAATAAAAATAAAAAATAAAAAATAAAATTTATATTTAATATTTTTTGCTAAGGTTTTTGGTTAACAAGCATAGTCTTATCTATAAAATTTTGTACAAACTAGACACACCAAATATCTTAGACAAGTGAATGAAAATTTAATAATATTAATATTAGACTAGGCAAAGTTACTTTTTGTTTCTCATAACCTGGCCAAGCCAATGAGTCTGAGTAAATTTTGTAAGGTGCAGTATTTAAATTAACTAATCAGAATTAAGTATAACTAATACAGTTAGACCTCTCTAAGTGCATACCCTTGGGACCACACTTTAATAATATGCATATAGAGAATAATAAGAAAATATGCATTTATAAACATCAAGTATATATTTGGGCTAGCACTTGAGTATGCATTTAGAGAGGGTATATACTTATAAAGGGTGCACTTAGAGAGGTCTAACTGTACTAATATTTTGAATTGAAGTAGAAGGATAAGCAAAAAAACACCATTCTAATCCATGTTCTAATAAACTTGAATCTAAGATAAAAAGGACTTAGCAAGTACAGTTAGACCTCTCTAAGTGCACACCCTTGGAACCACACTTAAATAATATATATATAGAGAAGAATAAAAAAATATACATTTATAAAGGTCAAGTATATATTTGGGCCAGCACTTGAGTATGCATTTAGAGAGGGTATGCACTTATAGAGGGTGTATTTAAAGAGGTCTGACTATATATCTTGCAAGAGCAAGTGAAGAAAAAGTATAAATAGAAACCCACTTTTCTGGCTTCTTTAAGTCTTATAATATGAATACAGATCAGAAAAATGAAATGCATTAATCAGTGCACTTTTAGAAACAATTTCTGAAAGTATTAAATCTTTGAAATATAATCTGATCTAGTTAAAACCAACTATCTGGATATTTATTAATCTAGCTTTTTTAATATCTAAAAATTAAAATTAATATCCAGATAAATTCATTGAATATTTATTGAATATTTGAATACTTCTAGTAATAATTTACATGTAGATTTTATTCTTTTTTTTTATTTAAAATTAAAGACCAGATTGATAGAAAAGTATTTAATAAATACACTTTGCAAGTATACCATAAAACTTCATGTTTAGATAAGACTAAAATATATAATCAATATTATATATATAAATTTTTTAAAAATCAAGCTATAAGAATCATAAATCAATACAAATAAAAAATTAAAAATAGATTATTTCAAATATTTGATTAATAAATAATAATAACTGAATCAACTTGAATAAAAGATTGTTCATCAACCAAATCAGCATGAACAATAAACCAATAAAACTAATAAGAAGTACATATATTGCTTACAAATATGTTAATTAACAAAGTATTTTAACTTTCTGGTTAAATTAATACTTACAGACTAATTTAATATAAATATAAAGAAATAACTTATTTTAAATATATCCACTATATAGCAGAAGCACAGGTTCTGGGTTACTGCTTTGTAGCAGTAATTAAATGAGATTCTTAACTCCCGTCTTAAGAATCTAGACTTCTGTATCACCATACCGATAGGGAGCACTTTAAAAGGTGTGGTAGTCTAATTAAGTAGTATATAATATTAATACTTGTACCCATGTAAACAGCTCTCCTAATGGTAGCAACAGGTGGCTTGAAATACGGGTCTTCGGATAGTGGCAGCACCTGGCTTGAGATACAGATTAGAACTCTGAAGTAACATACTCAAGATATACCAAACTGGAAGCAAGAAGAGTGTCTACTCCTAGGATACCAATTTGGAAGTTATACAAGATACGAATTAGGAGTAATGTGATAAGTGATGAGGGTGAACTATAACTGGTAGATATTGTACAGTAGTACATATATTAGACGTTACTTTCAAATTTCTGCTATTTAAAAAATAGCATACATAGCTTCGAAATTGTAAATTAAAGTGTTTCATATTTTAATCAGTATCGGTATGATTTTATTGATAAAAAAAAAAGAAAAAAAAAAACTCGCAATGTAAATCAAATTATTTTTATTAATTACAGTCCGGGGATATACCAAATTTGGAAATCACATTCTAGAAGGATCTACAAACAGATTCATGTATTTGATTGGTCACTACACTTTTTTTTTATGCACATGTTCGTGCTAGGGTTTTACAAGATTTTATCTATTTATTTGTTACTAACGAAATATGAACAGATAGTAAAAGCAATGAATTTTAATAATCCCAAATAATCCCACATAGTAAGTTGTTCTCAAAAAGGTAAATGAGAACATAAATTTATGTTTATTTTTGTATATTGTTTAGTTAAAAGAAATAAAAAATATATACTAAATAGCCTTTTAGATTGTTTAATCTTTAGAAACTTGCAAGCGAAGTATAAATAGGGTGAAAAATATGTAAGTTAAATAATTCACAAGAATAAATATAGAATAAAGTAAGACAAACATAGAAATGAATTTAGCACAATAGTTGAGACGAATATAGCATGTTATTAAATATATATCATATATAGTATAATTGAGACGAACATAGTATAAAGATAGATTAGAGACAAACGTAGCATAATAGTTAGGGCAAGCACAAACAAGCATGATATAAGAGTTGGAACAAGTATAGCATAATAATTGGAACATATGATAGTTAGGAACGAACATGGCACAATAATTGAGAATATATGATAGTTAGGAACGAATATAGCACAATAATTAAGATAATTGTAGTGTGAAATGAATGTAGCATAATAGTTAGTAACAAACTTAATATAATATTTGGAATCTAGCACAATAATTAGCATGATAATTGGAATAAGTATAGCAATTATAGCATGATAGTCAGATAGGAAGATTTGGGACGAATATAGTATAAGAGTTGAGTTGGTATATTTAGGGTGAATATAGCACAAGCTTTAGATAGATTTAGGACATAATATAGAGTTTGGTAGATTTATGACATAGCACAAGAGTTTGGTAGATTTGAATATAATGCGAAAACTTAATATTGTAATTTTATAGTAGTTAGAATTAGATTTTCTAATATTGTATTATAGTACTGTGGTATATAGTTAAATTTTTAATCTAGTATTATAGCAATTAGTTTAAAATTAATAAATAAAATAACAAAAATATATTAAAAAATAAAAAAATAAATTTAAAAATAAAGTAGAAATAAAAAAGCTTAATGATACTTCAATACTTTAGAAACTTCCAGAATTAATAAAGCAATGATCTATTTCTATAAAAGGTGCAATTGGCATTATACATTTATGCTATATCCCTAGACTAAATTATTGTATTTAACTTCTATTACAATTGTTATGTTAAGGATTAAACAATTATGCTATCTAAAAATATTAGATAAAAAGTGGTCCAATAAAACTTAATGATTTTTGCATGTACCTCGGCAAATACAACCACAACGAAAAGTACAAAGAGTATTGTTTTTATGACAAAAACAACTTCTACTTTTACAATTTGTTTTGTTACAATGACAGCTATCATTTTTCTTTAAGTCTTGTTTAGTTTCTTGGTTGGACATTTTATTTATAATATTTTTAAGTAGTCTTAGTAGTTGGGTTAAGTTTTGTTGAGCACTAGCATTTCATAAAGAAATAAATTTGCCTATCGGAATTAATCAAGTTCAGAAATTCATCAGTATCTAAGGATTCTAATTTATTTACTGAAAACTATATATTCAAAATTTTAAAGTTGCTTCCAACTTGATATAAGTCGCAATTTGTTTTTTTTGGATAACGTACTGCTCATCTATCTATTTTTAGCCAATCAATTTCAAGAATCTGAATCTTTACAAGGTCACTCGACTTCAAATTTAACACATGTTTTTTAGTTTTATATCATTTTCTATAAAATTATAAATTATTTGACAGTTTTGAGTAACATATTAATTTGCTGCCTTTCTTAATTGTGTATATTAACTAAAACTTGCATGAGAATAATTTTTAAATAATGAATTTGATGATATAGGAGATAAATTTTTAGCTATATTATTGTCTTCAATTGGTGTAAAATCTTTGTGTAGCATTATTATAAGCCTAAAAAATTATAAAAAATATATTAATAAATTAAAGTAATTTTACCAAATATATGAACATATTAAGTTTTTTCTTGCCCACCATGTTATATATCTTGATAAACTTTGCAAATAACAGTATAAAAATCTTCAATCAGGCAAACTTGAATACTATGATCAGATTTAATATTCAGTTCGTCGATAATTCCAATATTAATTAATTTAAAGCTATTAAGAACTAATATTTAAAGTTTGGATTTTCATGTTTACTTGACGGGCTTTATAAAATAGTCAGGCAACAATCATACTTAGAATGATTTATTATATGTCTTTTGTTTTTTCTATTATTCATGTAGTCATCAATATTTTTTGAAAGCTTCGAAATGAAAGAAATGAAAAAAGCAAAAAATTTGAAGCCATATTAAGAAAAATAACAAAAAAAACTTTTTTTTTTATAATCAATCTAATTTATTAAATTCATATATTAAACTTGAGTTTAATTGACATGCGTATATATTAATTATATTGATATAATTTTTAAACCTACGTAAGTTATATTTTAATTGGTATAAATTTTAAACTCAGATACATTAATTTTGAATTAATGGTTATTTAAAAGCAACGTACAATATATATATCAGGATATATATAAATTAAATAGGTGAGTATGGCCTATTGTTGATTTGGAGAAAAACCTCTAGTAAGTTAGAAGCCAAAGAGGAGGTAAATCTGTGGCTAGATAGTTACACTTGGGTATATTAGAGCAGCTGAATGAAGCTTTGTTATAAAGTCAGTAGGGGTATAGTTTCTAGAAGTTTCTGTATTGATAAAACCTTGTTCGTCTTAATAAAAGGAGATACTTAATTACTGAAGATTAATAAAGCATTACTGTTTAAAATATATATATATATATATATATCCACTATAATGAGGTGTGGTGACTTAGTATAGTGACCTAGTCATCACTCTCTCCAAGTAGCAGGTCTAGAGTTCAAATCTCACTGGCAATGATATCTGGAAAATAGGCCTGTGTTTAGTTGACAGCTATGCTTATCAGTTGGATCTTAAATCTGTAACTTCAGTTACACCATCTTGTAATAGGAGCTTTGGCACAATAAATCGAGAAACTGGCATAGCCAAAAACTCATTTGGGAAGTCCTGAATCTGGATATAACAATAATCTTTGACAGTATTACAGAAGGGCTGAATTCAAACCAGGGTCTGAGATCAGAGAACTGAGCGACCAGGTTCTATAGCAGAGGACACACTAGCTAAACTGCTGGGTTATTGCACCAGAAAAAAAGGGTATATGCTCTGAAAGTATGAACCAAGGAGAAAGCATCTTTCAGACACCTAAAGCTGAGCAGACCAACTCTTCCGAGTTGCTAGCTGGAAGTAAGGGAGAGACTAATAGAGAATCCGGGTAAAAAGATAGTTCCAAGTGTAGATACCAGGGTTGTTGTGAACTGTTAAGGGCAATGAGTATGTAATGAGAAACTAATTAGAAAGGTTGTAGCTTGAGATATAGATTGAATTATGACAGTGCTCTAAAGAAAGCTTGAAATATGAACTTGGTATCAGTAGTACAACAGGTACTAACTAGGAAGATATTACAGAGCATACAGGTAAATGCATATATAGAACATGTACCACTCTGTTGGGCTTACCTTTGAGGATAGTAAAGTATTCTAAGTTGGCTGTTTATATAGTAGTGTCGCAAAACCTATGTTTGAATAGTGAGTTACACCTGCATTAAGATGGGCATCAGGCCAAATATATTAAAACCAGATTGTTTAAATAGGTACCCCCCTAATTGAGGTGCAGGTATGGCAAATAGTATAAAATCTTTAGGCAGACTACTTAAATTAGGCACCCAAAAGGTGCATGTGTAGCTTGATGTACCTTTGTCTAAATGTATAGTGTCTAAACTCAACTTAATAAAAATCGCTGACCAAGAAGGTTTTCTTTAATTAAAAAATATATATATATATATCTACTATTATAATCATTACTATTAAATCAATGAAATAAGAAATCAAATTAAAAGTAATTCTGTATGATCTGCTGTCATAATGATTAAACCAGTATATATTATAAAAATATTTGAATTTATAATATCACTAACCTTTTATATATTTTTATGAATCAAATTTACTCCTATAGTTATAAAAACTTATATTTTTAATATTAAAATAAATTAATAATTTGAAATAAATCAAAAATGTAAATATATAGTAAAATTTCTAGTCAGAATATTGGAATTATTAAAATTAAATATAATAGTCTAAATTACTGTAGTATAACTATATAGAAACTAATAAGAGTTGTAAATTATCTAAGAATCTATAAAGTAAACTATATGCTATAAAAAAATTAGCTCTATAGTAAAATCAATTCTGGAATTGTGCAACAGAATCTATAATAACTTCATATAGCATGATCAAGGTCTACTAATCAATAGTTTAATACATGTAACTATGATTAATTAAGAATTAATCAAGGTGCATAAGAAGTATGAAATTAAAAAGACAAGTATTGAATAATTAATTAATACAGTCGGCCCTCTCAGAACTGGTATGCATGGTGGATAGGTTTAGTATTGATTTTGAGAGGTAATCAGATTTGACAATGTCATGTAAATGCAAATGCACATTGACCAACCAAATTGCAAGATTGAACAATTTCTAGAGTCTAGTCGGAGCAGAAAACAGAATTACCTGTAACCTCAAAGATCTAAGAACTGTTTAATTATGCTATATCATGGATGAAAAAATCCTAAAAACAATATTCTGATCACGTGATCATTGTGAATGAACCTATCTATATCAATTTTATGCAATTTGATTGGATACATGTATATACAAAATCAGAAATTTATACATAAAGGCTATCAGATATCAGAAATAGCAAGTTATTAGTTATTATTTATAAAACAGGTATGGTGGATTGATTTTTAACTGACTTTGGCACAATATTAGTTTTGACTGAATCAGTTCTGAGAGGGCTAACTGTAATATATTTGAAGTAAAAGATAAGTATTGTGATTAATTATGATGCAATTAATTTTTGAATTGAATATTAAGTATATAAGAAAATTTGCTGATAAAAGAATGTAACAACATATAATATACTTTAATTATATATAGTTACAACTCTTATATGCATAGTAGGGCTATAAGAACATATCTAATAATATACTATTTTTATAGACAAGCAAGCAAAGAGGAGTAAACTACAAAAGTAGAATACAAACTACTTTTCTCAAAAAAATTTATAAATGTCAAATTAGAAAAAGAATTGATAATTCTGGCAAAAATAAGAGATCTCCAATAGGTAGTCAGAAAATACTGTCACACTATATAAAAACTGATAAGTAACTGATAAGTATCTCATAAAAAATTTTATAATGATTCACTTTTAATCTCAGTTGTTACTTCAAATTTTGTATATAATTGGTTTAAAAAAATTTTATTTATAATAAAAGTTATTAAAATTGGAGTTAGGGTCCCGTAGCCTAGTGATCTAGATGCCTAACCCTCCACAGACAAGGTCAATGGTTTGATTATAGCTGGTGGTAATTAATTTAATTAATTATCTCTGTAACTTTCGGGAGCTTTTGAATGCAGAACTCTGTGGCGGTAAGACCATGTGATGTATATATTTGGCCTATAAAGAATTCTTGGAAGGAGCCCCGAGCCATGGAGAAGACTAGGCACTGGGTGTGACATGGGTTACAGAAGGTTTACTGCAGAAGGCTGTGTGTGTAAATTCAAGATTGGCAAGGTAGCACCAACAACCCTAAGGCAGCATTGGAATCTTGATTGGGAGAACGGCTTTATGTGGTATTTCCAGAAGTGGTGAGAGAAGCGGTGAACATTGTAAGGGGCTGTGGTAAGAGGATGGCTTTACCAAATATAAAACACCTCTGGCGCAAAGAAACAATAAAAACTAGTTAAAAGAAACTCCGAAAAGCATAGAAGCAAGTGATCTGGTGATATGAAAATAAAGACAGGCTAGAGAGTAATAGTTGTACAATCTATATGGAAGTCAATGACGAAATATGGCAAAAGCGCAGGTTCTGGGTCACTGGCTTGTGACAGTGATTAAATGAGGTACATAACTCCTGTCCTAAGGATCTAGACTTCTGTAACACTATACCAATAGGGGTACTATAAAAGGATCAGTAGCCTAATTTGGTGGTGTACGACACGAATACCTGGATCAACATGAAATATCATCCTAGTTTGGCAACTTAACTGTTTGAGATACGGCTAGGCCCATAAAGTAACTCCTCTAGGGACACCAAACTGGAAGTACGAAGAGCACTCACTTGAAGAACACCAATTTGGAAGTAATACAAGTACCAAATTAGAAGTAATGTGATAAGTGATGAGGGATGGAAGTTGGTTGGTGGATGTTGTACAGTAGTATATAAGTGGGATATATATGATAAAAATAGGTTTGGGAACTATCTGGTGATTTAGTAATTGGTCTGGTTGCAGAGCGGTTATTAAGGAGGTAAAATCTAATATAGCAGGTCGCATATAGGTACTAAGTTAGTAACTGGGTGAGCCAATATCTTGTAATATATTAGAGTGTTGTAATTGTTCATGTAACATTTGTAACCAAAATATCTTAGCGTACTAATAAATGGTATTGGCAAGACTGCCAAATTTTAAAAAAAAAAAAATTATTAAAATTAGTAATTTTTGTCTATATAGTTATATTTTATTTTTTATATAAAAAAAAATATTTGACTAAATAAACTTACTATACAAGGCATATTATAATATATTACAAAATTATATACTTGTTATCACTAGTTCTAACAATAATAGACAGAACACTTGTTTGGAGTTAAAAATGTGATTCAAATATTTTTTAATTTAATTTTATTAATTTTATTTATTTTTTTATTTATTTTTTTAATGATTATGTCACATACCTTGCTTTATTAATGAAATAAAATTTTCTCTACAAATAACTAATTACATCATGCCTAATAACAAAAAAACTAGAATGTAGTATACTCAGTTACTTTTAGATACCTAAATACTACTAGTACTATATATACCCTGCTAAAGATAAGTTTAGTCTCACTAGTTTAGTCTATATCTTAGCGATAATAACTCACTCTGGATTACTGGCCTAGTTCATCTACTTATTATGACCATCTTCTTTTCTAACCTTCTTTTTCTAGCCTTTTTTTTTTATTCTCCTAGGTAAAAGAACTCTACTACAAAAAAACAACAGAAAATTTATGAAATTAAAAGGAAAACTAAAAAATAGGTGAAAATCTAAACTAAATGAAAAATAAAACAAAAAACCAAGAAAAATAGATAAAAAAAAAAAGACCCCAAAGAAGACAGTCATGGTAACACTATTTTTACCTGTGCCAGGCTATATAAATTATATAGATTGTATAGAAAGAAAAATCCTACTCTAATACTATATGTAATAAAAAGAAAAAAAAAGAAAAAAACATTATCTAATATCTAGAAGTTTCTACACATAATTCTCTAGTCTCTTATAGTCTGTTATTGCTTAATCAAGAAGCAGTATCTGAGTTAGGTCCTATTTCAGTAGATATGTTCTAATTTGGAAGAAGTAAATACTGCCAATTTTTTGAAGAGAGTATGCTATTTTGGCTGAAATTTCTAAAAAAAAATTCCAAACCCACAGGAATATGATAGAGATATATAGTTGTGAGTACTTTCAAAGTTTCTGAAATAGTAACATAAAAAGCTCATTTGTTGTTCTCCTTCTATTATGTTACCTATGCTTGACTTCATTGATAATATGGCCTCACTTTTGTCAGAGCATTGCTATTCCCAAAATTTTACATGCAAAAGCATCTATCAGCCTATTATCTTGGTACTAATGCTTATAGTTTGCATACTAAATATTCAAAGGAGTCCCCAAAGAAAAAGGTTAACCTTTGCAAGAACAACTACATAGTTTCTTCTCTAACAAAATTTTTGCTTCTGTTTAGTGGAAAATTTTTGTATTAGTGATCGTCAGGGAGAGTTGTGATCTTTTTTGTATATATATTATAAATTAATTAAATATATTAATAAATTTCTATTTAAAATTTAAGAGTATCTATAATTAAAGATATTAATGAATCAATTAACTCTATTTAATAATAGATATAATACAAGTCAGGCTATATCCCTACCCATGACAATTATGTTGAAAAAAATTTTACAAGTTGTTATATTATTTTTGCCAGTTTTTTGATAATAAATAAATATCTTAAATTTGTTTATTTAATTTCTATTCCATGTTGATAATTTATATATTAATACAGTTGACTCTCAATATAGTCCTCCTATATAATCACATCATATGTTATCACATTTTTATTTAGGCCAAACTATTATTTAATTTAAAAGAAAAAAACCTCTGTATAAGTACAACTACTCTGTAAGCACATTTTTAAAAAAATTTATTATGTGCCTAACTGTATATGTATGATTGTATGGAAGGACGACTGTATTAATAAATTTTAAGTTATTTATTTATTACTATTTATTACTATTTATTTTATTGCAATTTGCAACACAATGATTTCTAGATTTAAAATAGTTAAATATATACATACTATATATATATATGTATAGTAATAATGATAACCAGTATATTTATATTGTAGTCTGATTCAGAATCAGGACACTTAATTCAGATTTTATTACTAAGCCCTTAATTCTAACTATTTTAAATCTCTAATTTTACAAAAAGCTGAATATATTGTTTCATAAAAATTGTCTCCTGATATCTCTATGATCATTGTATGCGTTATCATGAGATATTTAAGAATACTACAAATTTACCCCTGTTATTACTACTATAATGCTACACATGCCAACAACTTAAAAAAGAACTTGATTGGCATGGTGTATAATTGTCGCAGCAATGATCTTCTTGAACTCCCCAAACCGTTGATCACTAATAATTAATAGATAATCAACCTATTAATATTCGTACTGACTCCGTATCTGTACTATTATACATAGCACCTTTTTTTCCAAATTGTTAAACCATATATATCACTTTTAGTTACCATATTAGTCCCGATATTGGTGATGTGTAGTGTAAGATCAACACATGCTGCAACATCAATGGTAGTCCCTAAAAGGGTCTATTCACTACTGCGTCAATGATTCTAACCCCAAACTGGCCTTATTGCTGCCACTATTTAGACAAAAAGCTCTATCCCGCTCATGCCATCTATGCGGATGAGCAAGAAATGAACAAGCTTAAGGGCTTTCCACAAAATTATTATCAAGATTGTGACAGGTTGAGGCCCATTAAAGACAAAGACCCGAATCCTACGCGTGAAATAGTGAAGGGATTAGTGTTGATAAGAATAGTGGGATAATTCATTAATAGATCAATAGATAGTAGTCAAATCATAGTTATTTATTGTAATTAATTATATGGCCATGTTTGTTATATAAAGAACACGAATTAGCCTAGTTAGCTTCTTTAGTTTTCAATATCCTTTTAATAACTATATATCTTCATATATATAGTTCTCTTAATAGCTTAGTTTTGAATTCTCCACTGTATTTTTTATAACTATCTTCATACAGTTATTTTTGTTATTATTAATAAACTGTACACTTTGTATCTTTATACACAATTGAATAAACTGTTGTATCACATGTGACTCATGATCTTTGAGTTTGTATAGTTATGTGTAACTCATGACCTTTTCTTGGAAACAACCCCATGTATTTCTATATACGTTCAAGTTGTCTGCCTCTTTTGATAAAGCCTTAATAAACCACTTTGATAAGTCGTTCACCTAACACTTCTTTAACCCAACCAAATCACTAAATATTAGTCTGTGATAGACTAAACCATAGTTCCCAGAATCATTTTTAGAGGTCAATTTCGAGTATAACAATATAAGTATATCCAATTATATTTTAATTTAGAAACTTATAATTTATATTATGTATCTATAAAATTATATAATACAGTTCTTGAGTTAAAATGCAGAGTTAGTGTAATATGAAGATAATATATGAAGGGTTTATTTTAATATACAGTCAGACCTCTCTAAGTGCATATCATTGGAACCAGCTCTGAGATATGCATTTAGAAAGGGTTGCATTTAGAGAACACTAATAGAATTATAGTATATGAGCAACTGTCAATAGAAATTAAGCAAATCTTTATTTAAAAAAAATTTAATGCCTTAGCTTTTATAGCTCATATCTCGATGAATTTTAAAGCTATCTTAATGATTTTATATTCAAACAAACGCTTATGATTTAAGCTTTCTTTTGAATATTAAACCATCAAAATAGCTTTAAAATTCACCGAGATATGAGCTGTGAAAGTTAAGGCATTAAATTTTTTTTAAATGTAGATTTGCTTGATTTTATTGACGGCTGCCCATATACTATATAAGTCACAGGTTAAAATTATCTTGTATGGGATTATATAATCTTGTTTTGATTGGCTAATAATCACATGATATGCATTTATGGAGAGATTTATATAGGTGGGCCAGGAAAATAGAATGCATATACAGAATAAAGAATATGCATTTATCTATTAAACCCATTGATGGGCCAGACAATTAAGAGAGATTATGCATTTAGGGGGATGTATTTAGAGAGGTCAATAGAGAGAAACATCAAAAGTTACACAAATCACCATGTGATCAACATCTTGCATATTCATCATCGATTAAATAATTTATAGTATAATTTATATTATATAGTATATGTAATAAAATTTCGATTATAATTAGACAAAAATTTGATCATAATTATATAATACACAATTCGAAGATACTTTATTTTATTGCAAATTCAAAAATTTGAGCATAATTATCTAATACAAATAATTCGCAATTCAAAAATACTTTATTTATTGCAAATTCAAAAATGTTAATTTTACATATTTTAATAACTCTTCTACTTCGACCGCATTGCCTATTATTTGATTTACACTATCCAAATTGCCATCTTTATCTTCATTTTTATCTCTATCATTAAGTATTTCAGCCTCAACTATGTTGCTAGTCATACTTACTATTAGCACATCAATGTTTTTCTTGATTTTATTTTGAAGATAACCTAAACAAATTAAATATTTAAAGTGAGACTTTTGTAAGCAATAATTATGATAACCATGCCCATATACAAAACATAACCATTGGACAAATCATCAGTTTTATCGCAATACAATGAGTCACAAAAAACAAACATGTTAGACTTTTTAGAAGTAACAAAACCTCTTGGAAGGTGGCGATCTGTTATTTTATAACCTAACGAAGGTAGTTCATACATAGTGATACCATCATTGCTTAAGGATTTAATAATAGGATGTTTGTTACAATTTTGATATACTTTCACAAATGTTTCTAAAAGTGATATGGAACATTTCTGAGAAAGCATATCTAACTGTTTCGACATATATGCGTACTTCACGGAATGCACAAAATTTTGTTGAAAAGTATTGTCATGTTATTGCTGAAAAATGAAGTGCACCTCCTTTTGCAATTGCTCAGCTATAAGAGACTTAATAGTACGTCTTCGAATAATTTTGTGGGCATTTTCAACTGGACTATCACTTTGGGAAGCTAAATAGTTAGTAATCATATTCATTATAGGATGACCAGTTTCTATCCAATAAAAAATATCAGAAAAAAACATTAAAGAGCATGCTTATAATTTCTTTAGTTGAATCATAGGAAAAGGTCGCTCCAACAATGCATACATGCTTCTTAATACGATAGCCAATCTCTACTTCGATGGTGAACGGCATAGACTTCTAGAACTAAGGGAACTAAATTGTTAAATAAGTCAGTAAAATATAGAAATTCTATGTTTTTATATATAAACCCAAATTTTGAATAAACCATATCAGCAATATTAGACTATGCCAAGTGCACGATATGGAGAATTAAATTAATTCTCCATGGTCGTGGCTTCTGACCAAGCTTCTTTTTTGCTCCAAATACGCTCTTGTAGATATCACTAAATAAAAAATAACTTTTTTTGTAAACAAGTTTGCGAGAATTCAAAGACACATGAAGAGGCCCCAAAATAGGTAAAAAATACATAACAAATTGAGGGATATACTCATTGTTAAGAAGAAGCCATTGCACAATAGCCTTACAAATAAAAAATTGCCCAGGCCAATTCATGACAGTAGGAACTGCATAGTTAGAAAGATAAGTTTGCATCGGCTCTTGGTCGTATACGATTCGAAGAGCATCAACATATTCATCTAAACTTTTCAATTCTTTTTTAACGAAGTCAACAAGAACGGAGTTGCGTATATGCCAATCATTATTTTTCTCTGCAAGCCTATCATCATAGCTGTGTACCGTTAGTCTATCTAATACATCTTCATCAGTACATGCTTGTTCTCTGCTTCGTATATGATCGTAATATGAACCACCAAGATTTATGATAAATCATTCATCAAGATGCTTCATAATCAAATTACTATCTATAAATCTAGGATTAATTATTCCATTGCACGGTATTGCCAGTATTGAGCACGGGTTCATCAAAATTGTTTCCATATGTGTTGGCTTAGAAGTAGCTGTAGTGTTAGGCTGCTAGGGGACATGGATGTTATAATAGTCGTCAACATTTAGTACAAGAGCATTCCCTGATTTCTAAAAAAGTGCACACTCTATATATTTTTCATATGCATCTGATATCTTTCTCTTCTATTGACCGACTGCCTGTGATGTTGTAGCTACACCAAAATTTGCTATCGTATTCAAGCCTTCTTTAGTTACTCCCGCCAAATCTAAATAATATACAAGATCAAACTTAAAAGCATTGACTTTAGTATTGTTCAAAGAAACAAGCAAATAACAAATGAACACCATTATTCTTTTCATACGGTCCATAGTTTGTCTAGTATGTGTGGATGGCCTAGCTGCTAAATAAAGTTGCTCAAAAAAATATTTAAGATTAGGTTCATCTTTTTCCAACAATTCTTGCAATTCTTCAAATGTATAAATTGTATTTTCCTTCTTCACATGCTCTCTTTCATAAAGAATTTTTGCCATCAACCTGATGGCTTCAGAGAACTCAATAAAATTATCTGCCCTTTTATTACTACTTTTTTTCTGTTTCCTTAGAGGATTTTCAACTTGATCCATATCATTTATTGTATAGAATATTGTATTCCTTCTATGTTGTTTTACTTAGACTTTTAGCCACGAGTTCTTTCAATTTACCTTCACTCAATGAATGGAATCTAACAGTTTGGGTTACTGAGCAGTTTGTACAATACTTAATTTCAGACATATTTAATACTATATAAAAATTGTGAATTAAGGTGGATTAACTCAATATTCTTATGTGCCAAAGCGAAAACTTCAATTTTTCATAGAATTACAGCCTACATTTTATAAAAAGGATAGGCTACACAAGTCTCATGAAAAAGTACTTTAAAATGTATAAATTACTACCTTAATGAATTGTGTAACATGTTACTACATTTCCCTCTGTTAGAGAGGTCTGACTGTATATAAAGTATATATTGTTTAAAATATGAGATATATAAAAAAATAATGATAATTAGTAATAGATCTTTTATTTGAACAAAGTAATAAAAGATTTATTCTGTTGTGCGTAAAGTATGTAAAGTTAAACTAGTGATGATTAAAAGTAAATATATATACTTTGCTTACAATTATTGTTAAATTAGGCAATCAGAGATTTGCCTTAATATGAGCAATCAACATAATATAGTAAAAAAATTTTACACACTCTTGCCTCTTCTTTGTGTTCATACAAAACTAGCTAAAATGTATCAAAGTTTTTTACCTATTACTCATAAGTTACTAGCAAACAAATCAAATGAACAATCAAATTATTTAAGTAATTTAAAAGTTTAAATAAATATTCAAATGATAATGATTTAAGTGATTCATAACAATATTCAAATAAATCAAATGAACTAG
Organism: Dentiscutata erythropus; assembly: GCA_910591965.1. Classification (NCBI taxonomy): domain Eukaryota; kingdom Fungi; phylum Glomeromycota; class Glomeromycetes; order Diversisporales; family Gigasporaceae; genus Dentiscutata; species Dentiscutata erythropus. The sequence continues at coordinate 1,279 of CAJVPY010002013.1, read as the reverse complement.
ATCAATATTCTAGTGAGACATACTAATACTCAGGTGAATCAGATAAAGATATAGATTGGGAGATTAATAAAAAGAAATATTTTCTAAATAGTCTTAATAATCTAATAATTGCATCTTATTTATATTTTGGCCTAATAATGTATGTGATGAAAAATGTGAATTATAGTATGTTAACTCTGGTAACCTTACCTTTATTTGGAGAATCTAAACTTTGCATAAATAATGGTCAGTATTTTTTTAAAAAAAATCTTAATGTATTATATTGCAAATATTATAATAATATTTAGTTTTATCTTATTAATTATCATTATTATTATTATTATTAACTAGTTACTTACCATTCAAGTATGAAGTTTAATTCTGTTCACTTTAATATTTGTGTTTCAAGAGTACTGCATGTATAATCATTTAATTGTTCTATAAATTATCAGTATAAGTATGAAGTTAAATTCTGTTCACTTAAAAATAAAATCACAATAACTCTACAGTAAATCATGATAATTCTAATGAAACCAACCTAACCTTAACCACATATTGAAATAGCAAGTAAGTTCTGTGACAGAAATTTTTATGCAAAAATCACAACAATTTCAATACTAACTCAAACTTTACCACTGTGTATACTGTATTGGCGAGTAAATTCTGAATCAAAATAGAAATAGTTTCTAATGCAATGAACTCAATCTTAACTATATATTGTAATCTCCAAATAGAGAGTAAGTTCTATAATAGTTTTTTTTACATCAAATTGTAGTAAAAATTATAATAATATAATACTAACTCAACAACTGCATATAACATTAGTAAATTCTGTAACAGAATTCTTAGCGATAAATCATGGTAGAATCATAATAATTTCAATATAACTTATTCAAATTTAATTATATATTATGTATATTACAATAGATAATAAATTATGTAAAAGAATTTTTAGCAGTAATATAATTAAAAGAAACACTACATAAGATGTGTGACACGAATGCACCACATATCGCAATTAAGTACTTAACAGAGTTTTTTATCATAATTGTAATAAAAATTATTATACTCTAATGTAAACTAATTTAGACTTAACGCAAACTGTCGCTACTAAAAAAATTCCACAACAGAACTTTTTACATTATAGTCTAATACCACTCTATCACATAATTTATGTTATCAAAATAGGAAGCAAGTGAATATGTGCGTTCTCCAGTGATTAGTACAGAAACCATATCATTCGTAAATCCATGAAACCAAGCAGCAAAGTCTACTTCTAAAGTCCAATTATTATTATTAT
>CAJVPY010002012.1:0-17438 GCA_910591965.1 Dentiscutata erythropus | reverse complement strand
GATATTAAAGGTTGTTGCTTACCATTCCATAGATCAATTAATTGATCTATTAAAGGTGCCAAATAATGATTTAGCTGATGTAATTTGGGCTCGTTGAGACTGGGTATTAACGCCAATGTGAGAATGTTCGATGGCTTAAATCGCTCATCACGTGGAAGATTACATACAACAACATATATAGGTCCGACACTATACTGAGAGTTATCGAATAGTTGGAACCAATCTAGGTTAATCATTAAACCCAAATTGCTATCTAATAGGTCCCTCCGGAAGAATGGTAGATCTTTATTTGGATTTTGAAATATCTTCCAGATTCTTCCATCATATATGTCAGTAAGCTTTTCAGGATCGTTACGCCTCTCTGCCCACTTTCTACAAGACTCCTCAAAACCCTTTCGGTTATACAATAATTGTAGTTGGTGTTTTAAAGAGACTGTTGGAAATATTAATTATGGCCGATATATAATTCTATTGCTTATAGGTACTTTTTTTGCAACAGAATTATTGCAAGGATGTCTTTGATTGGCCTTAAAAAAAAAAATGTTAATTTTTTTTTAAAAAAAAAACTGAAAAAAAAAATTTTAAATTTTTTTTTTTAAAAAGAGAAAAAAAAAATAAAAATGAAAAAATATTAATCATTGTATGGTTCAGAAGGTCTTAGAAGGTACAATGGTTTACTTTAGAAACCATATTAGGTTTATCAGTTGACACGTCATCTATGTTGTATAATTTACAACATTTCTTACATGTTGAATATTTAATCATATGAGCATAGACACAAAGAGCCTTGCGCCATATTTAGTGAAGTAGGAAAAGAGGAATATTTTTCTTTATTCTCAAGAATCAGCAGGTAATGAAGGAACTTCACCAAAGAATTAGTTTTAACCTCGGATTGCCAATACCTCTTTTGGTTTTTAAGAACCCAAAAGACAACCACAAAAAACTTTTTTTTTTAAAATAATAATAATAATAATAATAAATAAATAAATAAAATAAAATAAATAAATAAATATATATATATAAAACAACCTTTATTCAGGTCTATTAGTTCTATAGGCATCTCTATATTTTCATATACTTCTGGTAAGTCAAAGTCAATTTCTTGGTCAGCTAGTTCTTCCTCCTCAGAGTCTGAAGGATCTTTGATTAAATTTTCTCCTTCATCAGAAAATAAGTCACCTTCAATAATAGGGTATTGTGATTTCCTCTTTCCTCCAACCGGCCTTTTGTCTTTTTTAGATTGACTTTTACTAATAAAACTATAATATTCTTCTAACGAAGAAATAGCAGAATCATTGTTGGAGCTATTGGTTTGCATGTTTATTTCCGGAAGGTCTTTTGGAAGGTCAAGGTCTATTTCTGGAAAGTCAAGGTCCACTTCTGGAAGGTCAAGGTCCACTTCTGGAAGGTTAAGGTCCACTTCTAGAAGATCAAGGTCCACTTTTGGAAGGTCTATTGTTGCTGCTACTTTGCTTGAAGATTTTCCAATATCAAGATAATTTTTTGCCGGAATTTCCTTTTTTACCATATAGGCTTTTCTTGTTCAAGGGTCAACAAGTTTACCTTTACAAATATCGCAATTGCAAAGTCTAAAGTTGCGATTTTTTGAATTATAGTTGTTTGACTTTTCGATAGTCTTTTTGACGATAGAATTCCTTTGTTTATAATCCATTATGTAAGATTAAAAAAATAATAAAGTACAAAAATATATGAATCAGATAATTTATGATAAAAGAATATAAGCAAAAGAATATATAAGCAAAAGAATATATAAGCGAGAATAAGAACTAAGAAGGTAACTTTATTTATATACGATTCAAATTTTCAATGGACCTATTAGAATGCCGATATGACTATAAGACTTTGAGCTATTATCATATAAATGACAAATATACTTTTTGTTTTGACAAATATACTTTTCATTTTGATAATTATACTTTTGTTTTTTTTTAATGCTGTTAATGCTTAACGATCGGTTTTTGAATTTTATAAAAAAATTAAACTTACTGATATTTTTAATATGAATGAATATATAGTGATTAGAACAAATAAACTATAAAGGTATAAATATTTTGGTAGGCCTTTCATTTATTTTTATGTAAACAAATTAAACTTTAATAATATAAATTTAATTTTCGATAATAAATTAGCCCACACTACGTAACAAAAAAAAGTATCAAATAAACAATAACGATAAAGGTATCAATATTTCTGGTAGGTCTTTCGTTTATTTTTATGTAAACAAATTAAACTTTAATAATATAAATTTAATTTTCGATAACAAATTAGCCATTTACTAACGGCAAAAAGTATCAAATTGGCCTTCTAGAAGTGGACCTTGACCTTCCGGAAGACCTTCCAGAAATAGATATGCAAACTAATAGCACCGGCAATGATTCTGCTGTTTCTTTGTTAGAAGAATATTATAGTTTTATTAGTAAAAGTCAATCTAAAAAAGGAGGAAATTACAATACCCTATTATTGAAGATGACTTATTTTCTGATGAAGGGGGAAAAAATTTAATTGAATCTAAAAAAGGCAAAAAGCTAGTTAACTATAAAGGTATCAATATTTCTAGTAGGTCTTTCATTTATTTTTATATAAACATCATAATATGAATTTTATTTCTGAGTTACACTAATGAAAATAAAATTCAGAAATTGCAAAAAGTATCAAATTCTATAAAGGCATCAATATCCCGGTAGGTCTTTCATAAATTTTTATATAAACAAATTAAACTCGCATATTACGAGTTTATTTCCTGATGACAAAATTAACCATGAGATTGTTAAATAAACTATAATGTTGTCGGTATTTTAATAAACAAATAAACTTATATAATATGAATTTTAATTTTAATATTATTACTATATATATATATATATATTATGCAATATCTGATTAAAAACGAAATGAGTGTCGTTAAGAAAAACCTGTCATTGGAATTTCAATTATATTTGGTACCGGATCCAATTTATGTAATTTAATATAGAATTGTATCTGATACAAAAATATAATTGAAATCCTGTTGACGGGTTTTCTTTTGATGACACTCAAATAAGATCTGACAAAAATCTATAAATAAGTTATACTTTAGACATACATGAGCAGATTTTACTCTTTCTCTCGAAAAAAAATATATCATACTTTTTTTTCAATACACGTTAGTTGATTAAAATTTTTTTTTCGTTCATACTTCATTTAATAATTATTAGTCAATTGTCATTCTATTTTAAATACTAAATATTTCACAGAAAAAAGATATATAAGTAATGTTTCTTTTGCTCTTCACTTCTTTTAATAAATAAACCGAACAAACGATATTTCAATCAAAAAACAATTTTGCAATATTTTTTTTTTTTTGCCTTTTGAAACAATCGATATCTCATTCAAACAAACTTTTTGTTCTTTTTTTTTTTGATAAAATATACAGAAAAAAATCTTATAAAATCAATATAGTGTCTAAAGTCGTTCCATTTCTCTGCCTTTTTGCAGCAACTATTGTTTAACACCAATGCCTCTACAAAGAGGTTAAAGCAGAGTTTGTTTTACGATACCACAATAATCAAATAAACACCATCGAAGCCGAAGCCGAAGCTGCAGGTCCAGATCTAGGTCCAGATCTAGGAATAGAAGGCATAAATGTCCACATCGTCATTCTAAAACTCCTGAAGAAAAAAATTCAGATAATTTTGAAAGTTATTTTTTATTTTTTATAAAGTTTTTTGATGGATTAAGCTTTTTATAAATCGATATGTCTAACAAACTTTTCTATAGAGATCAATTTTTTAAAACAAGCATTGAATTCTTTAATTAATGAAGTTAAGGATCTTAAGACACAAACGTCAAGACAAGGAACTCCAGCTGTACCTCCGGATGGAGGTAATAATACTCCTGCTATATGTTCTGACGATGTTTATAATAAGTGATACTGAAAATGCAGCTGGTACTACCGGACTTTCCTGTCCATTCAATAATGTTGGGCTTTCCGATCTTGAAGATGATACAGTTGATTCTAACGTTCAAAAAAAAAGTTAACAACAATCAACTACTACTACTACTACTATTACTACTACTCACCAAAAAGGAAAATATAAGCAAACGGATGATGGTAAACCAAATAATAATAATCGGTGAAAACCATCATTAAGCCCAGAACCACCCTCCGGGTATAAAAAAAAGGAACAAGTATTGTTGCAAGACATGGATGAAGATCAATATAAACTATTTCATGTATATAATATTATAATTTTTAACTGTCTGTTTAATGAATATCTAATTTCTGGTTTATTGATTGTCTAATATAGGATGAGGTAATCCAAATTTTAAACAGCCTTGACGATAATCTGAGCAATGACGAAACAAAAAAATGGTTGGATATATCTCGGCACGTAAACAAAAACATTATACCAGCTATTGGTAAAGGCTTAGACGGTCAGTTCAGGTACAATTTAGGTGAAATAAAGTATGTTCTACAAAGCCTTCACCGCCATCGATGTGAAAAATGGCAGATCGGGCAAGATTTAGAAAAGGCAAAGTTTGATAAAAGACATAAAGGAGTAAATACACGCCATGGCGAAGTAAGTATTTTTTTTTTTTTTTTTTTATACAATATAACTATCATTTTACTAGTATTGCTTGGAAGATTTTGATTAGTTAATTAGGTCAAAACAATCATGTGCTCCAAAAATAACTGTTTGCTGTAATTAATTTATAGAAAACAAGATGACGTGTCCAAGGGTTTAATCATATGATTAATACCAAAGATAAAAACCTCGTAGAACTTGCTCCTTCTATTAGCTGGAACGACTTTAAAGATGACCTTGAAGAAATATTAAACAAAAAAGGCTTCCACTCAGATGAAGTCTCGGAAATGGATGTTGAACGAACAGAATTCGAAAAACGAATGAAAATTCGCCCAAATTATAAAAAAAAAGATGATTATCATGTGATTCGGGTTTATGACAAATCATGGAGGTCTTGAAGGGTAAGTAATTATTATTATATTGCAATTAATTAAATTTTTATAATATTTTCTTTTATTTTTATTTTATTTTATTATAATTAGGTTAAAAAAATCCTTCGACTTGCTGATGACATGGGTGATAAAATTTCTCATGTTAAATGCTCAAGAAAGCATTGGTATTGCGACAAAAAGTGGGTGGATAAATCAAAACCACCACTTGATATTCCAGATTGGTCTATTTCGACTACTTACGTTTTGGATGAAGAGGCCGATAATGAAGAGGAAAACAATAATGCTAGTCAAAGCAGTAATCATAGTGTTATTGCAAATAGAAATGAGAGTGGTAATGGAAATGGAAATGGTGAAAATAGTGGCAGAAATAGTGGTGGAAATAGTGGTGGAAATGAAAATGATGGTGAAAATGGTGGTGAAAATGGCAATGAAAATGAAAGTGGCAGTGAAAATGGAAGTGATAATGTCAATGAAGAAAAGCTTTAAATTAGAAATAACATTTTTTTTTTTGCTATAGTAATATGTAAATATATAGCTATAATTCAATTTAAATAAATATAATAATATACAATTGCTTCTATAAAATAACGTTATATCATTTATATAAGTATAAAAAAAAATAATAATAAACTATAGCCCTGTCAAACATAACGATATGTATATTATTTAATCTCGAAATGCATCCGGTTTCCTTGCAATTCAGAGCAAAATAAAATACCAGTCAGGTTTATTAATGGGTCTACCAGCATATCGATATTGGACTTAAAAGTTTCTAATTAGTCTCCGATTTCAAACAGATATTTGGCAGAAATAGATGACCAATAGGAAATAATTAAGATTAAAATCGATATACCAGTAGGCCTTTAATATATATCGATAGGTATCTTAATTTATACTGATGAGTATCTGGTTTGCTAGCAATTTTAAGTAAAATAAGATACCAATCGAGTTAATCAATAGACCTACCGAAAAATTGATAATGTACTTGTTTTGTTCCTAAATGTCTATGATTTCAAACAGATATTTGGCGGAAATAAGATACCAATCGGAAAAATTTAGGATTGATTTAAGTTTAGTATCGATCTACCGGTAGGCCTTTAATATATTTCGATAGGTATCTTAATTTATACTGATGAGTACCCGGTTTTCTAGCAATTTCAAATAAAATAAGATACTTATCGTGTTAATCAATTGACCTACTGAAAAATCGATAATGTACTTGTATTGTTCCTAAATGTCTCCGAATGGACTATGATTTCAAACAGATATTTGGCGGAAATAAGATACCAATCGGAAAAATCTAGGATCGATTTAAGTTTAGTATCGAAAGACTGGTAGGCCTATTACTATATTTCCTGATAACTATCCAGTTTTTTAGCAATTTCGAGTAAATTAAGATACTTATCGTGTTAATCAATAGACCTACTGGCTGTTTGATTTAGAACCTAAATTTTCCCGATTGGTATCTTATTTCCGCCAAATATCTGTTTGAAATCAGATACCAATCGGAGACATTTATGATTTACCAGTCAGTAAACTTCCATATGCATATCGGATTGATATAGGATACCTATCAGTTACCCGGTTGTTACCCATTCGACCTGTGTAGAGTTGCGATTCCCTAGCTGCTACGGTAATGGTGCAGCAGACTGATCAGCACCTTGGGAAGCTGGATATATATAAAATATTTGATTTAATGATGATTAAAATAAAAGTAATAAAAGTGCGATTTAATGATGTTTACTGAGCAAAAAAATATGCAATTTTATCTTATAAAAAAAAAAACAAAATTTAAATACCGTGCTCAGCTAACAAAAACTGATCAGTTTGTTTATGGTTACCATCGTTAAATGAAAAACACTGTTTTAAAAACTGTACTCAACTATAACTTCTGTTTATTATTTACTCATTTAATTAAAGAACGCTTTTTTAAAAATAAAATTTTAAAATTGTATCAGAGTATTTTATATCAGATATTGAAAAAATATATATATTAGCGAAATCTACACATAAGTTTGTTAAGAAATTATCTTTAAACTCAATCGCTCTGCCCTATAAGAAATTTTTACACGTGATTGCACATGGCTGTACGAAATATAGCACGGAATCTGCATACACGCAAAATCGACGAACACATAATTGTACGAAATTTTTTCACGTGCACGGCATGTGCACGAAATAATAAACGGCTACATACGGGAAAGCACGTAAAAAAGCACGCTATTACGTGCACTGTTGCACAGAATTCGCGCCTTTTTACGTGTCCAGTGCACGTTTTCCTATGCACCATCCCGTGTTCTATTCCATATAGTTCTGTATACTCTTGCGCTGTCACATACCTGTGTTTGACCATAAATTCCATGCACCATTTTTATAGGGCTATAGTTTAATGTAATTCTTTTTGGACCCATATCAAAAAATAGTAAACTTTTTTCTTAAGGACGTTTACCATATTATTTTTTGTAGAAAGATAATAAGTGTTTACAAAGATAATTTATTTATAAGTTTATAAATGTCATCATGAGATCATAAGAAAAATTACTATTCATATTTTCCCATTACAATATTGCGAAGAAATAAATCGAATATCATAATTATATGGTCACCCACGCAAGAAATGAATAGTACATATTTGAGAATCATAAATTTTGAACAAAAATCATAAATAATCCTATAAATAATCCTATAAATATTCGTGAATTTCGAAACCAGTAGTATTGAAAATTTCAATTAAAATACTTTTCAATAAAGACTTATAATTCTTGATTTGTCGAATCTAATATTGATGAATCAGAAGTAAAATTTTCTTTTTCAACGACACTGAGATGATGAACTTTTATTTGAGGATATGATTCTTGACTAGTTCCACTAACTTCACTGGAGTTATACGTGATGTTTCCACCTTTACTGTCATATTTATTTGTCCAACCTTCATATGAAATATACAGGATTGCATTTCCTATTCCACCAAGATTTATAAAAATTACCGAACCAGTATAAATCCATATGTTTTCGTACTAAAAAAAAATAAAATGAAGTGTCATAAATAAAGGTGTTGCACAAATTTTATATAATATAACATAGGAGGTAGTTATCTAGCTACAAGCTAGAAAATCATAGCTCACATGACACAGAAATAATGAGCAAGTACGTACTTGAAACATTTGAGCTATTAAATAAATCGTGGTAGGAGTCCATTCTATAAGGAATATTAGAATATAGGCGATAATTTTCCTCACAACAAGTATATCAATTCGGGTAAGATGAGAATTATCGGAACCAAGTTTTTGAATAGAATTTCGTCTAAAACTCAATTCTAAAAAGGTCATAATATAACAAAATAACGTGACGAATAATATTAAAAAAATCAATGTAACAGTTATTAATGGCGTTATTTGATTAGATGGAGAATTATAACACCTATTAAGTAATATAGAATTATTTACGTTCGTTTTCACAAAGTTACAAATATAATTAATATAAACAAGACATACCAAAATTCACTCGGACCGTAGTCGTGAATTCCAATCAATGATATTGATAAAGATATTAAAGTAATAGCCAAAAAAAATTTATAGTCATATTTTCCCAAATTAAAAACGTATCTTCTACATACTCTAAGGTAAGTTATTAAAGATAATGAACCAACTAAGGTCACATTTGATGTTACAATGAAAGCTACTATTCCGCCAACTACTTTACATGCATCTCCTTGAATTGAATGACCATTAAGAGCCGAGTATCCCTTATGTACCAAAAATAAGTTAATACTAGATTATACATACCGGTATAGGATTTTTATGATTAATTGAAATGATACATACCACATTCACTAGATTGATCCAAAATAATAAAAATTCTAATTTATTTTGGTAATAAAAAAAATTTAAAAATTAGATAGTCTAAGCTACACGAATATATTTATCATATTTAAATGTAGACGTACCACTCGATGCTATATAAAACGGCACCCTGTGAGCCATCGACAATGATCTCTTAGTCATCCACCATCGCATCAACAACCTCGCAAGAAGGTAAACCAGGCAAAAGGCATTCACAAACCCAGAAATTAAACCAGACGGTACAACAATCTTAAATTCAGGAAGTGTTCTGATGTCCGTAATATTTGATCCAGAGCTCATTGTGAAATTAAAAATAATTAAAGAAAGACAGGTATAGAGAAATAATTTGTAAATTCTTAAAAAAAACAAATATGCTACATATATAGTGAATTTATACTTTAATCGGGAAACTTCAAGGTTAAAACTCAAGGCATTTAATCCTACTAGATGCTTCGGACAGTTTATGAAATTAAGCACAAAATTCAATATACGGACACAAAATTAATTAATCGTTTAAAAATTAAACCCTAAAAAATTTTTTTTGGCCCACTGATCTTAATAAACTACGTTAACCACTATCTAACCTATGTTTTATGTCACTACACTGAGTCAAAATAGGTAATTAACATATAGCAACATATATATATATTAAATTCAATTAAATTGACTCTTTCAGTAACCAAGATCTTTTTCAATTTTTTGTTTTTAGGGGTATCTTATTAACGATAGATACAATTAACATATATATATGGAACTAGAATTTTAAGATCGATACAATTAATATATATATGGAGCTAGAATTTTAAATACTGTATATCGATATTCATTCTGTTAGTATTAATGCAATCTAGCTGATCTCGTTCAAATTTGAATAGTTGTCCGAAAAAAATTACCTATTTTGATTGGTTGTTAATAATTAATTTTTATTTGTGATCTACAAAAATTAGAGTTCGAACTAGGTTATATGCATCATCATTGTCATATATATATATTTAGCAAAAAAAAAACATAATAACGATTGGTTATTATGCTTACATATTAAATTTGATAAATCCAACCGAGTATTACATAATGGTAGATACTAAGCTCACTCGTAATCGAAAAATGTTACACAATTATAGTGGTTAAAAAATAAGTCAATGTAAATAATTTTGATCAAATTTATAATGTAAAATGTGAATTTAAAACCATAATTCTTCAGAGTAGTTTTGTTAAAATATTGCAAAGTGGAAGAGTAAAAATCGAAAATAAAACCATATTAGTACACTGATCATTTTGGGAACACATACAAAATATTTTCTAAGTTTTGCACTCATATAAAAAAGGAATAGTATGAAGTGCTATCGCTATTGGTCCAAATTTCTGATTATCATAACGCATAAGGAATTTCTAATGCAGATTAAAATAAAAAAAACTTTAGACTTAGCGGTGATCATTGAAGAAAAAATTTCAATTAAATTTTCCGCCATTAGGGGGTTTCAAAGTTAACAAATAAGTGACGCATTTCGAAAATAAATAGGATTTTTTCAATAGTATTTTTATTATGTTGAATTATAAATCGGAAAAATAAAATGAGATTCTCTGATTTTAACTTTGAAACTCCCTATTATAAGAAATTGATGTTATTCAGAGATTCTTTCCAAATTCATTTGTGCCGTTACATTTTGATTTGTTATTTTGTACCTTCATGAGTTGCCATATTGCCCATGTTAACCAAAAAGGTAATTGGGTAATTCTCGGTCAAAACATCATATATATTATTATCTTGAGTGCTATGTGCGTAACGTTCATTACGTTACGTAACGTTTATTACCTGTTACGTTACGTAACGCACATATCGTATATTATGTTACGATTTAGATCTGATACAGCATCTCAAAATTACTGTATTTCATCAGACACAGATTGTATTTATAACCAAATTAAGGTTTGGTATTTAGATTTGATTCTTGGCATTTATTTGCTGCTTATTAAAATGTTTAACATTTGAAAACAAATATGCATGTTTATAAATTTCGAGTGGTTCCAAATTATTTTTTAAATTTATTTTACGGATTTCTGAATTTCTGGGTTTTTTTCCTAACAATGATGCATTACCAACCAAAATTGTGAGTTGCAATTAGAGATTGACGATCAGAAATTGTGCGATTAGAATTTGGCAACTTAAAAACAAAGCTATGTAACTATTTGTTCATCCAAAATTTGAATTACTATATATCCCTGGATGATAAAAAATAGTGAACTAGTTGCCTTTTAAACAGTAATTAAGATTTGCTTATGTGGGCTAGGTGCTGCAAAAAGGGGGGTAAATCGACAAAATTTCAAACTAGTTTTTTTTTGCACAAATCAATTAAAATAAGGTTAGAATCATTTTTCACTATAACATAAAAATTGATTTTCCGAAGATCTTTTGTTTTGTCGATTTACCCAGGACCCCGGATAATTCTAAGGTAGGTGGTAGGGCAAAAGTGACCGGGGTAAATCGCCACCCAAAAAAGTTTCGAAAATCATGTGGTATTGTCAATTCATCATGATTAAGATCATGATAATAATATTTAATAAAGTATTAATTGATTTAGTATTTTGTTTTTTTCGATTCTTCAAAATGTAAAATGATCGTTGTAATCTTCTAAAAACATAAAATCCAATAACACAATAATCTAAAAATACACATTGTTTGCCATAACCAAATTTCCACTAATGATAAATGAAAAAAGAAATAAAATTATTAAAACTAATCAGGCAAATGCAATTACACAAGAAAATCTTATAAATGTTATTTTGAATGCTCTTCCAGAAGACTATACCTCTTTGAGCAAAAAAGTTTTATAATTCTGAATTCAGAAGAAAACATGATTAATCCAAATAATAACAAATAGATCGATAATAAAAATTTTTAGCTATTGCATAAATTGGAAGAGGATTATAATCATTTTAAAAGGCAATGGAATATTCCAAATACTTGGAAAAATCGTAATACGTAATAATACTTTCTGACTGTAACAAATATTACATTTATTGAGTTTGTTTGAAATAATAAAATGATAATTTATTGCTTATTGTTATTATTTTTAGTCTATAAGTTTTTTGTTTGTTCAAGTTAAATGCTCGATGTATTTGTCACGTGATGAGCGAACCTTTTTTGGGTGGCTCAGTCGGCAATTTTGGGCCAAACTGTCTAAATTCTGGTCAAAATTAAAATTAAAATTTAATTTTGACCAGAATTTAGACAAGTTTGGCCCAAAAAAATCTACCCACTTTTGCCCTACCACCTACCTTAGAATTATCCGGTTCTATTTACCCCATTTTTGTAGCACCAAGCCCATATTATTAATCATTAAAACTCATTCACTTATTTTCTTATATTTAAAACAAGATCAGAAAACTAATATTCTTTAAACGACTTTCGTTTACTAAAATTTAAAAGCCTGTTCTCTTATGGTGTATATATCACAAATTTGTTCAACAATAATTGTCAGTAGTATTATGTACGGTTTTATGATGATTAGGCGATTTCCGTCCACAAATCTTGAAAAATCATGTACCAATAATTGAGGGCACAGTCTATGTTTTCTAACCTTTATCGATCTGGTGTAACTCTATCGCTATGCAATATTAATTTTGTAATTTGTTTTCACTCGTATTTTAATATTTCATTTATATTATATAGATAGTACGGGTAAAATATTTCTGTAAATGGATTGGATTCAAACTTTTAAAAAAATATGATAGTTTCTTTTTTTTTGTATTGCGAGAGTTTAATACATAGTTCACTATTAGTTAATTGGTGTTGTTTGTTGTTGTTCCTTAACAGTTGTTATAAAAAAAATTTACTTAATAATAGATTGATTTGCTTAAGAATTAAACTTACTGAGATTGCTAATAAGTATTGTGACACTCAATTATATATCAAGATGAGGAGTGTTCGAATAGTTTTATCAATTCTAGAATAATAGTGTTGATAACAAAGATCAATAAAAAGACAAAAATGCTTAAGAAATAAATCTACTTACTTCTAGTAATTATAAAGTTTTGATGTTAAGTGTCAAAGCAAGATAGTTTGGACAAAAAAATTCCGTTAACCAGTATTATAAACTTAAAAAAATTTTTTGTTAACGTAATAAATACGCTGATCATACCTATTCGGCATATAAAAAAAAGCTTTATCATTGTCTAATGACAAACCTGAAACCGCACATGTCATACCTTATTAGTATCCAGAAATTGTGTACCAGGTTACTAAATGGTTCGATCTATTAATTCGTCATGTTTAAAGCTGTGCCTGTCTGAAACTACTATCCATTTTGTCTATTCTAAATGCAACTTTTTGCACAAATACCATCAAGTGAGTTTTCATCTTTGGTAGCAAAATTGTTCATTCGAATTACAACATTTTGCAGATTTTAAATACTATTTGAGTGTCTTTTTTTATGTTTATGTTATTTTTGAAATTGTCACCTTTTGCAAATATGCAAATATTAAACACTATTCAATCTTTTTTTTTATCTTTTGTTATGTATATGCCATTTTGATAGCCGATCTAAGTTTATTTTGTCCATTCGAATTGCCACTTTTATTGATCTCATTTACTATTCAAATGTCTCTTTTTGATTCCAAATTCATTTTGTCTACTTGAATTGCTACCTTTTTTGCAGATTTAAATACTACTTGAATGCTTCTATTAATATGAAATAAAGATCACTAACTTTTTTCAGATACTTACAGCTATAGTTAATAGAAATCAAGAGGAGTTAACTATTTACAAAGCCTTAAATTTAGCATTAGAAGTGACAAATTCAGTAGCAACTGCAATATCTAAAATATCAATATAGAAAAATACTAGTTTAATAAAATAAACACAACTTAAATTTGTATCAAATATATAGATTATATACAAGAAGTAATAATATATCATATAAGCAAAAAAATTTAAAATTTTATTATAGAATATTTATAGCTTAATACGTTGACATTTGACATAAAATAGTATACAAAATATTTTACCTACAAATAAATAGAGTTTGTAGAAATCAGAAATTAAAAACTACAAAGAATTAAAAACAATAATAAATTAAAAATTTTTAAAAATTAAAAATAATAAGAAATTAAAAACAATAAGAAATTAAAACAATAAGAAATAGAGATGTGGCGACATAGTGAAGTGGTAGAGTTGTTACCCCAAACAGCAGGTTTAGAGTTTAAATTCCAGAAATGATGATATTGAATAATAAATCTGTGTCTAGTAACAATTGTCTGTTAATCAGTTGTTTAGTATATCATCTAGAATAGAAGCTTTGGCACACAAAATCTAGATAATTAGAATGATTGATATCTGTTTGGAAATTCCAAGTAAGGAGGTAGCCAAAACCTTTGATGGTACTACAGGAAAGACTAAATTTGAAAGTTAGGACTGAGACCAATGAACTAAGCAACAAAAGATTCTTAAGTAGGAGGATCTACTAACCAAATCACTAATTTGGAAATCAGAAATTAACAGAAGTACATGGTGCATATCAACCAGGTTGCTAGCTTGAGAAACTAATAGCAAAGAGTCCTACTTCTAGTGGACCTGTGGATTGAAAATTCTGAGCCAATAGACATATGCCAAAAAAATATACCGGTCGTTTCAGAGGACTGAAATTCTGAACTGAAGAAAAAAAACATATACTATAAAAGTATATACTAAGGTAAGATGGGCCAAAAACACCTAAAGCCAGGTTAGGTTAAACCTTCTGAGTTATTAGTTAGAAGTAAGAGATGAACTAGTTAGGGAATTATAAAAAAAAAATCCAAATGTAGATATTGAGGTAGAAAGTAAATTTTATAAGGGTATAGTGGTTACTAAACTATACTATAAGTGGAATTTTTGAAGACTATGCAGAACTAGGCTAGCTGAAATTAGGTATGAAAGGCTCTAGTAGGTTTACTTTGAGAAAACCTATATATCTGCTTAACAAAGAAATATAAGCTAGTAATTAGTTAGTGCAAACCCAGGATAAGGCATATATATCCTAAAACAATACTCTGAAAATCCAAGTGTGGCTAGCAAATATTAGCATACAGGTTACTAGAAGCAAATTATAAATAGTTAGGATTGGAAGGTTTAAATAGATAGCTTTAGTTTGGGCTGCAAGTATAAGTATCTAGTATAAATGGTGCCAAAAGTGCAGTAGCTAGTTGTATCTTTGTTGTAACTATATTAGTATTCTCTATTAATAAAAATAGTACTAGGCCAAAGAAGTCACCTTAATATTAACAAAAAAAAACAATAATAAATTAAAACAATAATAAATTAAAAACAATAATAAATAGGGTTAAGATCCCATAACCTTGTAGTCTAGACACCCAACTCTCTACAAGCAAGTTTTAGGTTCAAGTCCTAGTAGGTACATTTATTTACAAATATTTGAATATACTCACTATGTGAAGTTCAAGTAAACACAGATCTGGATTAGAAATTTTCAAAAGAAGATCCATTGTAGAGTAGTTGGCACTATATATAATAGTAATTATTATAGAATATTCTATTACACAAAGGTTGTATATATAAATTCGCGATTAGCAAAGTAGTATCAACAATCTCTAAGGTGGCATTGGGTATTTTGTTTGGGAGAATAACTGGGTGGTAACTAGAATTGAAAATTGGTGAGAAATGTGGTAAACACAAAGAGATCTGTGGTAAAGAATTGGCCTTACCAGATTTGAAACACTTCTAGTATATACAAAACTCACTAGCTAATAAGAAGTTAAAACATTAATAGATCTAATAGGCTCTGGTTTAGTACTTTTATGAACCAGACTTGAACCAGGCTTTTGTCAAGTCAGAGTCTGGTTTGATTTTCAGACCGAACTTAGACTTTTATATTTAGACTTTTTAGTTCATCAGAAAATATTTTTTATTGCAGTTCTGTGCAGATTTGCAAAAAAATTAAGTAATAAATCAAATGAAAATCTGTGCAAAACTTCAAATTTGATACTATAAATGCAGAAATTAGATGCAATTCTGTACAAAACTTCAAATTCTAAAAAATTTTGCAGATTTTATATAACAATTCTTCAAAATTTGCAAAAATACAGATTTTTGCAAATTTGTACTTATTTAATTTTTCTGATGTTAAGTCTGAGTTTGGTCCGGGTTTGGTCTGAAGTCTGCAGACTGGTCTGAGTCCAAATATATTTATATATACTAAATTATTGAATTATAGCATTATAGCATTTTACTATATAGTAGAATTAATTATAGTGCAGAATCTAATTGCTATAAATATTATGTAATATCACAATATTATCATTGGGAAATTTTTATAAAGTCAGATTGGCGAAATTCTGTAAAAATACAAAATATTGCAAATTTTTAAATTCAGATCTTTGAAAATAATTAAATACAGATTTTTAAATTTGTAAGCCAAAAAATTTGCAGAAATTGTTAAAAATGCAGGTTATTACAGATTTTAGATATAAAATTCTGCAATAAATAACAAAAAATACTAATGCTAAAATAATAGCAAAAATTCACATATTTATAAATTGTTGAACTAGAAACTATGTATTCAAAGCATTATTTTTTAAAAAACATTTATTAATTTATTTATGTTTTTTTTTTATTGCTTTGAACATTTTATTTTCTAAAGTTATATAATTTTAAATTTTACTTTTTAATAATACATCTTTATTTTTTTAAACTTTTAAATATTGGGCTGCTAGTGAGTATGTATAAATATTGGTTCTAGAATTATCAGGTTACGATAATTCTATATTTACATACTTATATTAAATTACTAGAAAGTAAGTATAAAGTTCTAAAAAGTGTTTATATAATTTTAAATATTACTTTTCTAATAATACATATTTATTCTGAACTTTGGCTGCTAGCATGTATGTGTAAACATCATTCTAGAATTATCAATTTACAATAATTCTCTATATATTAACATATTTATAAACTTTTATTAAATTATAAACTGTAAGTATAGATTTTAAAAATACCTTATACGTTTTAAATTTTACTTTTCTAATAATATATATTAATTTTAATAAATTATTAGACCGTTCTAAAAATTGTTATATAATTTTAAACTCTACTTTTCTAATAATATATAATTATTTCTGAACTTTTAAATATTGGGCTATTAGTGTGCACTGGTCGAAATTTTTTAATATAATAGGCTAATACAAAGGTGATTTATATAAAAACAAACATTATAAAATCGGGTATAAGATAACTGAATGCTTAATAATATCAGTAAAATATCTTCCTAATATCATAGGCCGATGCTAGGCTGATGCTAGGCTGATAGTGTGATAATATATTAAATTTTGAAATTTTGTCTAAAAAAAAGAAGATATAAATATGAATAATATAGTCATACTATATCTGCCTTATATCTTTAAGCTGATAGTTTAAAGATATATAAAATTTAAAAATATAAACTAAAAAAAAGATAATAATATATATAAAAAAAAGTATTATAAAATCAGATATAAAATTATTAATTGTTTAATAATATCAGTAAAATATCTTCCTAATATCATAGGCCGATGCTAGGCTAATAGTGTGATAATATATTAAATTTTAAAATTTTGTCTAAAAAAAAAGAAGATATAAATTTATATAATAT
>CAJVPY010002011.1:0-17439 GCA_910591965.1 Dentiscutata erythropus | reverse complement strand
AATAATTAAAAAAAGGTCTGGAAGAGAAATTAAAGATTGCCGAGGAAAGATGGGTGTTTGTAGGAAGAGTTTGACGGAGATATGCATGTCGCTCTAGTTATATAACATTTTGAGATATTAGTAAAAAATTTCAAATGCTGTACAATGAATTTAATATTAAAATCTGAAAAAAAAAAATATTAATATAGAAAGATTTTATGATATCGTTATAGCCAGATATTGGCATAACTAAGTGACATGTATTCGGTAAAAATATTTCTCCTATCTTGCTTTAGAGTAAAATTGGTTACCATATAGTCGCGAAATAACGACCGGGTAAAATCGACTTTCGATTATCACGTGACAAATTTAACTTGAACGAACAAAAAATTTATAGACTAAAAAATAATAACAATAAGCAGTAAAATAATCATTTTATTATTTCAAATAAACTCAACAAAAAAAACATAATATTTATTACAGTCAGAAAGTATTATTAATACGATTTTTCTAAGTATTCCATTGCCTCTTAAAACAATTATAATCCTCTTCTAAAGCTTTATTATCGATCTATTTGTTACTATTTGGATTTTATTGCGTTCTGGATTCCGAATTATAAAACTTTTTGCCCAAATAAATAATCGGAGCTATAGTCTTCCGGAAGAGCATTCAAAATAACATTTATAAGATTTTCTGGTGTAATTGCATTTGCCTTATTTAGTTTTTATAATTTTATTTCTTTTTTTATTTATCATTAGTGGAAATTTGGTTATGGCGAACAATGTGTATTTTTAGAATATTTTGTTATCGGATTTTATATATGTTTTTAAAAGATTGCAACGATCGTTTTACATTTTGAAGAATCGAAGTAAACGGCGATTTTACCCCGGTCCGAAATAATGAGCATGGGTGTAATTTTGAATTTCGGCCTAAATTAAGCTTAATTCGGGCCGAAATTCGAAATAATTAAAATTTAAGATCGAGTACAGTATAATAAAAAAAAAAATAAACCATTTTCTTAAATTTTTTAAATATGAGGCAAATCTATTTGTCACCGGCAGTTACAAGAATCTCAAAATTTTCAAACCAAAATAACTCAAAACCATGTCTATGAAATCAACTTCTATGTTTTAACAAAAGATATTCATTGTTTAATTTTACTATATACTATAGCCTTTCTAACTCTAAATACAACTACTGTATAAATAAAATCCAGGCACTGTTACCGCCAGCAACAATTAGATTATTTTATCGACATAATTACTAAGTAAAAATGTCGGGAAGGCAATTTTGTTTATATATAATTGTCTAAAGCCTGCTCTAACCATAATCCAAGATGACCATAACCCTAAAGTTAATTCGATAAAATATATATTATAAGAATCTACTCCGCTTTAGACGTCCCCCGAAATTGGTAATTAATGGTTACAAATTTAATTGGTTTAATAGGACAGTACGTAGCGGTAGGATATAATAACGATATCAAATATTCACCTTTTTTTTTTTTTGATGATAAATTATACGTAATAATATATAACAATGATTAAATAGTTCTATTTAAAAATTATTATTAAAATAAAGAAAAAAACACTATATTTTTTATACGTATACTATACAGTATAGTACAGTATATATTTATGTTAATTTTTGTTTACCGGTAACATTATTTGAAATGGTTTTATAACCAAATATATATAGTTATACGTACATCAAGTTACTTCGTACGGGACGGGACTACTTAAATTAGACAATCTAAAGTTTTATTGTGGTTAGTTCTGGCATCTGTGATTCATACTATAATAAAGAATTCTGGTCCCAGAGAGGGTACCTTAGCTTCGGCCGAATGTTATACAATAAGAAAATTAATATATTATTTTCTTTTACTATTTATTTTTCGCAACGGCAGGAATAAGGGGTAAATTCCGATTATATGGGGACCCGAAGAGCCCTCATATAACCTGAGATCTACCGAGTTATTTCCCCGTAGTGGGAAATAAGGGCGTTATTCTTTGTATGATGTTTAACAATTTGTAATCACTTTAATCAGGAAAGGGACAAGCTTTCGAAAATGGTTTACAGTTTGTTGGAGAAATTAAGTGTTATTGGAACTTTTTTTTTTTCACTAATTTTATGCGATCATGGAATAATAAGAATTTAAATGAGTGAAATCATAAATTACCGTAAATTTCTGACGTGAGTACCTCTACCGGTTTTTAAGAGCTGGGCGATGATTTATACCCGAGTATTAATATTTAAATATATATTATCTGTTATATATATTATATATATATATGATATACCAGTAGATACAGTAAGCCATATTGTCTCTATACAGTTTACCCTAGAGATGTATGTGAGATGATATCATATCTCACGCGATTAAATCACATAAGCTATATCTCACGCGAGATAAATAGTATTTTAATAATTGGTAGTTTAATAGTACATCATCTCACATCTTGCGCGAGATCATATGATATATGGAATATATGTTGGATTTATCACGCGAGAGACACATCTCTCTACAGGAGTTTCTTTCAATTCAGCAATTTGGATAAAATTATTGTATTAGAACTACATAACTTTATTTATATATAAAAAAATAAATTGCCATCTTAAAAGCCAAAACAATCGACAATTTTAAAATCCTCAGTTTTTTTTTTTAATAAAAAAAAAAAAAAAAAAAATAGAAATACATATCAGATACATATATATATATTAACAATTTTGATTTATTGCTAGTTGATAAGTCTATCAAAAACTCGATTCAGAGCAATAAATCCTAGAGGAAATTTCTTTATGAATCACCATGACTAAACATGAAGCCGGAAATCTTCAGAAGAAAGGCACTTCTATGTTTTGGTTTTGGATTTGGTTTTTTCGCATCCTTTTTTTAAAATGAGATAAAGTTAATGAATATAGGATATGCAATTATTTATATAATGTAAAAGTTTATAATATCTAAAAAACAATTTATTTCAAGTTCTCTAATATATTTCCCAATACCCAATAACACTAATTTAGCTAATAGTTCAGCCTTGTAACTAACATCTTGCACATTGCAAGTGTTGTAAATGATAAACCCAATACATAAAACATATTTACTATGAAGTATATAATTATATTCTATGATTTACAATTTAAATAAAAAAAAAAAATAACAAAATAAACAATATTTATCAAACACCCCGTACTAATGTTTAGACAACATGGTTCCTACCCGCTTTTTCCGTCGTTCACGGAAAAGTTCTCGACGCCGATCAATATCCTTTTGGGATATTTCAGATATACAATCACGGCGACGGAAGCATCCCTAATATTTATTATGACAAAATTTAAAATCTATTTTTCAAAATTTCTTTCAAATAACAATGCAAAAAAAAAAAAAAATCCTACTTCGATCAATTTGTGACAATCGATTAGCCTCTTGGGCATATTCTAAATTTAAAAATGATTTATAGATTTAATAAGACACATTAATAACAGCTGAATAATTATAATACGACAGGGTGAAACCCGCCCTGCCAATTAGTGAAATCCGCGTTGATCAGCTAAATTAGGTAAAACCTGTGGATTTCACCCTGTCAAAATAAAAACTGCTCCAAACTTTGAGCGAAGTTATCTCGATATCCACCTGACCAAATTCGAAGAAAATTTTTTTATTTAAATTCTATGAATCCATAAAATTCAAATAAAAAATTTTCATCAAATTTGATCAGGTAGTTATCGAGATATCTTCCCTCAAAGTTTTAAAAAATCTGGCGTAGCTTCAATTCTAATAGGCGTTTTGATTTTTTCTAAACCTTAGAGCGAAGATATCTCAACAACAACCTGATCAAATTTAATAATTTTTTTATTTTGAATTCTATGGATTCATAGAATTCAAATAAAAAAAATTTCATCGAATTTGGTCAAGTGGGCATCGAGATATCTTCGCTCAAAGTTTAGTGCAGTTTTATTTTGACAGGGTGAAATCCGCGCTACATCTCTAATTCAGCTGATAGACGCAATTGGCAGGGCGGGTTTCACCCTGTCGTATTATAATAATAAGGGACAGATTAAACTTAAACTTACCTGAACTACCTGAAATATTTCCATGGGATCATCTACTGCCATGATCTTTTCTTCATTTAATCTGAGTATAGCTAATGCAACACGGAAAAGTATTTTGTTGCCTTCACTGTTAATAAAAAATATAGTAATTGCTTAATATCAATCGTCGATTAGCATTATAAAAAAAAAAAATGAGATGAAAAGAAATATTATTATCATACTAGAAGAAACAATCCCAAACTCTGAGTAATGTCTTTTTAAAATATATATGTGCATATTAGAGAATATATTTGCATTATAATCAAAATAGTAGATAATATTGTATTTACCTCAATTGGTAAAATATTGATATAAAGGGTTAAGAACCAATGACTAGTTACTAGAGTAATTGTTGGCATATTACCATCCGATTTTTCTATATCAATATTAGCACCTCCATTCATTTTATTCCAAATATCAGGCATTTTTCTCATAATAAGTGACATGAGAACGGCCTGATCGACGTTTGAACCTTCCATTGTGACATCGTACATGTTCTCTGGTAAATAATCATGAACAATAGTCACTAGCATCCAAAATGCTTTCTCTTCTTCCATAAATAATAAAAGAATCCCAACTATATAGTTAAGGGATTGACAATAACCGATATGGGGGGAATGTAGAGCAAAAGCTGTAAGAACACGACGAAGGGATTGAATAATTGGAACGTTGTCTGTTGAAAGAACAGGTGAATTGCCGTCATCGGATACAATGGTGGATTTGAATTTTATATTTTCAGGAAAAGTACGGTGAAGGTCTACATATATATATATATATATATATGTGTATTAATAAATATATTTGTATATATTCGCATAAGTTGCAATTTTTAGAAAAAGTATCAAACCTCTTTCGATCACTTCAAAATATTCGTTTTCCAATCCAGGATCTTGAGCTTTTAGCACAAGTTGTCGGTAAAGACCCGAATGACTTTTCATATTGGCTTCAGCACCACTATAATGAAACCATACCTGAAAATGATAATTCATAAAATTAATTAACAGTATAAACGGTTTATTATCAAGATATATATTTAAAAATAAAACCAACCCTTCCTCGAAGCGACGGTGGAATTCCTTTACGAACATATCTCTTCACTGTGCCGAAAAAATTATTGTTAAAAACTTGATTTAACAATATATAAAAATATATAAATATATAATATAGCGGAGGCTTACTTTTAGAACATTTACTGGGTATTAATCCTCCATTTTCATTTAATACTGCATCCCATTTAAGTTTTCTTCGTTGTAAAATATGTGAATAAGAAGCCTCAAAATCGATATACTCTTTTTTGCTTATCCATTGATAAGATCTTTTGAAACCATATTGGTCTCTAAAAAATTTACAATACATTTACAAGTTTAGAACGTGAATATTTTTTTTAAATATATAAAAATAAATATATTACCTATCATTTTCATATGGATCATGTTGCACCTTTAAGGTTCCTGGATGAACATTATAGGAATTTTGTTGTCGTGAAATAGAATGTTTTGGTGGTAAATTCTCATCACTACTGGAAGAATTTTTTATATGATTGTGATTACGACTTTCACTTCGATCTTCAATACTACTCCCAGAAAGAGAGGGAGTCCTACTTCTACTACTTTCTCTTAAATATTCATTAGGTACAGTCAAACCGTCTGTTCTTTCTCCAATAACACCATTACTGTTTTTAGTTCCTTCTCCAATACCACCATTACTGTTTTTAGTTCCAGTATTATTGTATGAACTATAATGAGTAAAGACATACGGACTGGGATGAGGAGGAGGAGAATGAATACCGTTAGCAGTATAATGAAATACTGAATTAATCGGATTAGAATAATTAGGAGCATTTTTAAGTGAAGATAATGCAGGAGTAGGACAATCAAACGATGGTTGCCGTTTTAGACTGCTTATGCTAGGTTCGCGAAGATGCAAGTTAAGTGAGGGTCGTTTTTTAACAGAATTAATAGTAGTATGACTCCATGTTGATTCACGTGGTGAAGCAGCGATATATTCGTCGAATAAAGACGAATAATAAGAGTCTCTAGAGGTAGAAGCTTCAGTAGGCATTCAAGCAAGATATTTGTTGTAAAAAAGAAAATTTTTTTTTGCCTGAAAGAAAAAATTCTGAAATATGTAAGGGTAGAGGAATCGATCCTGTATGTGTTTATAGGGGGAGAAGTCGGTTTAGTATGGTATAATGAAAGTATGTCGAGGATAAGGTTGGTGAAAGGTTGATGAAAGCCTGGGTATATTAACCGGTTAGTTTAAAGAGTGAGTTAGCAACTTTTTAGTTGCGATAGATTTTTTTTTTTTTTTTTTTTGAAATAAAGAAACCCAAGCAGGGATGCGAAATTTGATATTATATTCTGCAAGAATACATGAATTAATAAATGAATGACTTGAAAAAAAAAAAAATTTGAAAAATAAAATAAGAAGTAAAAAAAAAAAAACTAATTAAAATAAATAGAGTTTAGTGTGAATAAAATAGTGTTTGTTTTATAAACTTAGCGTTAGTATATAATATAAACAAGATTCTATTTAAGACTAACAATAGTACACATAAAATCTGCACGAATATGTGCTCTGATTCGTCTTTTTATTATTATGAATACTATATTAATAAAAACCGCATGCATCTCCAACCTGTATTACGTTCTACCTGCTTGGTACATATATAGAATCTTCTATCTGGATTTTGCCAATATATATAACAGATAGTAAACTCGTTGTACGTAGGCTGAAAAAAAACAATAAAAAAAATCCGGTTTCATTGGCATTACAACATTATAATTTAATTGAATAAACTAAAATAGAGTGCATGAATAAAATTTATACCAATAATTATTTACCAATCCAAAATTTTTTCAAACAAACAAACAAAGACCGTAGATTACTTTATGTGCATAACCGTTTTATTGATGCTGTCATCGCGATCCACAACGATCGAATTGATTAAGAGTAAAACTCCTTTATCATGAAATAGTATTACAGAAATGCAAATGAATGCTTGATAACTTTTTTTTAAATGTATAAATGCATATTTATATGTATTATTTTTTATAATTATTTCCATTAAACATTAATTATTTACTATAAATCCAAAGTTAGAAACCCTACATATATATAATTAAATCTTGATACTATCAAAACTAGTACTTTTTAAAAGTTTTTTAAAAGTTGATGATTTGGATTTCGAAAGTGGCATCGTTGTTGGTTGTCCAGACATTTCAGGTAACGGTGAAACAGACCTACATCTCGGAGATGAATGTTGTGGATTCGGTCTATTAAAACTATTGGAATTTGAATAAAGAGTTGGTGACAATGATCGTTCTAATGTTGGTGAATCAGAACCATTTGATGATTGCAAACTCTTCTTATTTGCTGATACAAGTTTTCGAGCCTCGGCTAATGACATGGTACTTAAATCACACGATGAAAACACTGGTGCTATTAAAAACAAACAGTTAGATTATGATGATAATAAAATTATTAACACAATATAAAAATTATTTACATTTTGGATCCCTTGATATCGTGGCTTTCATAATAGCTTTCATCCATTCCCTCATTTTTACCAAGTTTTCGTGTGCAAAGTAGTAAGGGCGTTCAATATCATGAACTAATTTGAATCCATATTTTCCCTGTAATATGTTCTCGTCAGGAACGACGCGATAACCTGTGATATTGATACTACCCTTGGCTCGGGGTGTTTGTGTAATCTAAATTCAAATATATAATAAATATAATATTAAGTATATTAACAGTTATGACTAACGTTAAGTATATTAAGGATGTAATATTACCTTATCATTCTGAAAATAATACAAAGTTTGCCCTTTTAAAACACAAAACCTATTTTTCCATGATTTACTTCTATCATCCTGTTTCATAAGCCATCCTTCATAATCCGATGTCCCAATATTATTTTTTATTGCTTCTTCGTCCTCACCGATACTTTCATCA
This sequence comes from Dentiscutata erythropus, assembly GCA_910591965.1. Lineage (NCBI taxonomy): Eukaryota > Fungi > Glomeromycota > Glomeromycetes > Diversisporales > Gigasporaceae > Dentiscutata > Dentiscutata erythropus. The sequence continues at coordinate 9,411 of CAJVPY010002011.1, read as the reverse complement.
ACGACATGTAATCGATTTGGCTGATCATGGTTATCTCCATTCCTAAAATCGTGTGGGATCACGTCAATAAATAAATGAGAATAATCAATCTTTTTTTTTTTTAAAAAAAAAAACCAAACTTACTTTATAGAATATTTCGGCAACCCTAATTGACTTCCGACCAAACTATTTCTATCCTTTAAAAAAAACATAAAAAAAAAAGTTACAAACAACATAAGGAAAAAAAGGGTTCACTTATAACTGACATAAAAAATACCAAATGTTCTATCGATAGCTTTTTAGAAAGAGATTTAGATTTATTCTTATGTTTTTTTTCATAGTCATCCTCCTAAACAAATAAAAGTAAGTATATATACGTGTAAAAAAAGATATTTTGACAGTAAGTGAGAAAGAACCATACCACCAAAAACTCCCATCCTTCTGATGATATTGATTGTGACTTTCCTTTTTTTGCAGGTTTAGTATTAAATGAAAAGATGGTTTGATTTGTTTCATTTTTTACTGATTTATTGTTATTATTATTATTTTTATCCCCTTTATTCGTGAAGTTTAACTTTGAAAATATTCTACTACTTTTTTTTTTATGAGTTTTTCCTGTAAATGTCTATAAATAATTAACGTTAATAAATGTTACAATAATATTATTATGAATTCATTTAATAACTCCGACCTGGATTTTTTCGTTAGTATTTATCCGTAGTGGCCAACTGGTATGTTCATTACTTTTTACAAATGAACTCTCGGGTCTTGCATCAACTTTATCTGATATTTTAACTGAATTTGGTATATTAACTGAATTTGTTTGTCTAATCGATGTTGATTCCATAATTGGACGTAGCTATTATTAGAAAAATATAGAAAAATATCAAGTTAAACATTTAATGCCGATAGCAAAAATATAGCACACATATATATATATATATATATATACAAGTCAGGCTTTATACGTTTCGTAACAGAAACTTTTACTAACATTTAACAATCAATAAAATTATTCTAGAAATTAACCTTACCTGTAATGAATCCGAATTGCCTTGATCTTTATTCAGGATAGATGATTCTTTAAGGGCATTAATAGCATTCATTATGTGAACCCTTTTACCATACGACATAATGTTTAATTCTTTGAGAGAATCCAAATCCAAACCGAGGAGGATATCACCAGTGATATCATTTGCTGAAGAATTCACATACAAAAAATATATTATAGTTTAGGTTATCAAACATTCATTGCAGTCATTGCAGTCATTGCAATCATTGTTAACAAAATATATATTTTACTATATATTAAGTGTATATGCTAATTACCAACGAAATGTTCTATTACAGAATCAAATCCTTTTTCTTTCAACCATTGACATACTTGTTCCATGTTCCAAGCCAGTGGATTACCTTGAGGGTTATTCGTTTTCGAAGAATAATCTAAAGTTTTCATATTACCAGTATTATGCCTAGAAGGCGAAGATAAATATTCACTATGATTAGATCCTGTAGAAGATACACTGGAACGTCCATTTTTTAATGATCCTTTTGATTGTCTTTGTGACGGTTTTTGTGGTTGAGTAATTGAAGACGTTTGTCGTATCGCTAAGTTTGGAACAGAATTAGTTTTACAAACGGAGGCATCTGATTTTGGTTCAGAAATGATTTTTTCATTTGATTGATGCTTCTTTGCCACAAGCTGATGTAATTTATTTTGTATGTCGGCAATCGTTTCATTTGCGGATGGCTTTGACATCTTGGCCTCAGGAATAGTAGTTAATTCACTGCCGTTATTTTTCATTAATTCGGCTGAATTTGTTTTATTCATATTGTTATTATTATCATTATCATATGCTGTTGCTGGATTTTCATAACTAGTATAATTCATTGGAAAAAGACCGACTTGTCCAAGGATATCTTGTCCCTATATAGTTCCGTAATTCAATTATAATCAGCGCGTATGTCGTGAAATTGGTGAAATCGAAATAATTCAAATAATTCAAATAATTCGCAAATTTTTTATTTGTAACGATCAAATCGACATTTAAACTTTATTGGTTTTTTTTTAAACCTATGAATAATTTCCAATCATTTTATTTTAATCTAAAATAACTACGAAGAATTCGTTAAGTTACCTGCCACCATCCATCCCAGTACATTTCGTCCTTTTCCAATACTAAAATTGGATCACCAACCTTAAACGTGAGTTCATCATCATTTTGAGCGCAATAATTATGAATCGCATAGACAGTTTCCATCGACAAAATGGGGTTTTTGAATGAATGATAAAGAAAGAGAATAAAGGTTATGCAATTAATAACATTTTCTAAAATAGTTTCTTCGAGGCTTTAGCTAAAATATATGTATGTACGCTAATTGAAATAAGTACAGTATAATTGTCAACATATAAGCAAAAGCAACAAACCTGCGAGACTCAAACAAAACTGCAAAAGCAGATTTTCTAAAATTATATATATATTTCCCTTATTAAGAGCTTTCGCGGAAAGCAAGGTATATATAGATAGGAAATAAAGGATGCGTTCATATACATATATATATATGTATAAATTGGCAAGATAATAAAATGGGTGCAAGATCAAAAGTGCATGCGGTCAGTATATGCGGTCGGATTCCAATTTAATAATAATAGTAAATGGATTCCTAAAGAGAATAAAAACCCAGCGCATTATGCTTTTATGATCTTTGTACAGTAAATGCTTACAAAAAAAATTCAACAGTAGCACATGCGATACATAAAATAACGCATTAAGCAACTTTAAAGCATAACTATCTACCAATAAAATTTCTTGAATATTTGGTTGGTAGCAACGTACATATATATACGTATGCAAATATCGATACTTTTATTTGACAATATTTACAATATCCTTTTATATTACACAGCATATTGTTCGGCATTACCAGTATTAGCTACTTTACTAGTCCGCTTTAAGTAATTTTTGTTTTCAGGCTGCTCACATGGTTTATAAATGCACAATTTGTGTATCAATAACGATAAAGTTGAACCTGCAGAATGCACGCCTATTCACGAAAATAGGAACAAATTATCGTTATTGAACTTTTTTAAAGACAACCTTTAGTAGTACCAATAAGAAAATTTGTTATTTGCATGTTGTTTTAAAGACGTGATATTCGATATTCGATCATATAAAATTATATTTAATGACAATGAATTACGTTTTCTCAAAATGGTTTCGTATTTATACTTTAAAGCTCTGCGACCAAATATATCCACATTAGCACATCCTTAAGCATACTAGTGTTTTGAACCGATTGGTTGTTTTGGCAGATTAAACCTTAATGTTTCTTCTTTTAATAGTAAAAAAAAAAACACCAACTGTAATTAGGCTTTTATCATATTTTATTGTATCATTTGGTTGGTTTATCTAACTAAACTCCTATATATAAACACGGTTTGCATTAACCGATTGATCGTGTGTTGTTTTTTAATAGAATTTCGGTCATTTGACTTGTGTTTCAAACAAATCTTAGATTTAATAATTTGGTAAATTAATTAATTTAAATTTTAACCTGTCCTAAGAAAAATAATGCAAATTTAAAATTAGTTAGTCTTAAAAAGATAACAATAAAATTATTGTTTTACATAAAAAAAAAAAGTACATACAGTATGGTCATGAGTGAAAAGCATGATCCGATACTCTCAATACTCTGTCTAGAAACATTGATTAGATGATTAGGTGAAAACTGATTATTAATTAAAGTATTTGAATATAATTTTTGATCAGTCTCTTTTATTATACGATTACATAAAGAAAAAGAAATGAACTTTTGGAATCACGGTATATTCAAATTGGATGTAAAAATACTCAGACTTACCGTCTAATATTGAAAACTGAATTAAACGCGGACAAGATTTTTAAATTAACGCACATTTATACTTACATAGCATGTAGAAATTCGCTATTGTTATCGTTATTGAAGGAACAGGGTGAAACTTGAGTTGCGAGTTAATAAACCTTCTATGTAGATCATCGTCAGTAGTTTCGTCAGACGAAACCATTTCGTCATCACAAAAATAGGTTCGTCACCCATCTTTAGTTTCTGCTATATGAATCTAATAGTTTATAATGATTTCAAATCCGGTAACCTCTCAATACTGATATAAAACCTGCATACCGATTTTGCTGTATATACTTTGCTTTCTATAAATGCACACCCTTTTTTTACTATTATCACGAGAGAGTTCACTCGGACGGGTTTTACTGTATATACAATAAATTCGTATGGTCTTCATATATGTGAACTTGATTGGCAAAATCTGTGTTGTGTATAGTAACAATTTTCATAATACGACAGGTGAAACCCTGAGTTGCTAGCTAGTAAAACTCACCATGATCACGGAGGTGAAATACGCTTTTACATACCGATACTGTAATTAACGTTAAACACGGATTTCGCTTTTTGCCGAAATTGATTTGTCCAATAAAATATAAAATACAGTCGATCTTCTTTTAATGAAAACCTCTGGATGTCCTGAATTTTAAATTTTTCGCCTACATATCACTTTATAGAAAATTATTTCGCAGACACCTCATTCATAGACAATCAATTAATGGACAAGTTTATTTTAAAGATTTTTATAAACAATTCATTTGCAGACAGTTCGTTTTTATAGACAACCTTTAACAGCAAATAACTCCTGATCTTCTGAACTGTTTTAAATGATTTGATTACCAAAAATCATCTTGATTTGACGATTCTAACAATCCCAAAATCGCTAAAATCCAATCATGAGGTCTCGAGATAATTAAGACTTTAGATATTTATCTTAAATAAATATCTAAACTGACATAAAACCTTAATTATCTCGAGACCCCATAATTGGATTTTAATGATTTTGGGCTTTAGAATCATCACATAGAGATGGTCATTTTGGTAATCAATTCATTCAAAATTGTTCAAAAGATCAGGAGTAAAGATTGTCTATAATGGTCTGCAAAATGAACTGTCTGTAAATTGTCTTTAAAATAAACTTGTCTATGAATTGATTGTCTATGAAATGAGGTGTCTGTGAAATGATTTTCTATAAAGTGATACGTAACAAATTTTCAAAATTATAAGTTCACCCGTTCATATTAAAACAAAGTGTTTTTTTTAATCAGTAACGAACTTTTTTTTTTTTTATTAAATCGTCAGTTCGTTACAAAAAAGTTAATCCCATAAAAATTAAAAATTAACAATCTCATACAAAATCAATTCATTCAGCGATATCAGATACTTCCAGATGATTAAAGCAAATCATCGGGCAATCGGATAAAAAATAGAATTGAGTTGAACAAAAAAATTAACTTCACATGATTCCTAGAGAAAAATCATATTTTTTATTTTTTTCTTACACCATTTATTACGCCCAATGCCATACATTACATATAAAATTTATGACCCATTTCAATGACGAATGTTTCGTCATTTGTCACCCATCTCTAGCAGAAACAGACTTGATAGATTAATACTTTATCAGATTTGACAGGATCAATTTTGGGAGCTTCAACTGTAGTGTATATAGCGATCTTATTAATTAGGGCTAAGCTATGCCATATAGGGCTCCGCATGGGCCGGCTCATGGGCTTTTCCTGAAGTTATTTCCCAAAGTGCTAGTCATATGATTGTTTGCTATATGACCAGCACTTTGAGGCTTCAAAAAAAGCCCATGGCCCGTGCCTAATGCTATGCATTTAGAAAGAATTTATATAGTATGTGTATTTATAAAGTGTGCATTTAAGAAGATCTGATATTAGATATACCAAAGGACCGAGAGAAGTACCAAAGACAATTAGCTAGCAAAACACCAAAGAATAAAAGAGATACTATAAGACAATTTACTAGTAAAATGCCAAAGGACTAGAGGAAACACTACAAGACAATTGCTAAAAAAAACACTAAAAAAAAATTCTAAAAAAAAAAGAGGTATCGTATTTATTCGCCATGTGTATCCGGGGTATTTTCCTTGACTGTTTTCAGGTGGTATACTGTATGAAGGGGGTATATATATGTCAGCATTTTTTCTGGGTACATTGCTGATTGGTCAAAATGCAACTGATTGATGATTTAAAGATATAAAAGACTTTTTTCTTTTTAAACGTAATGTTTGATTAACAACACTCATTTTCGTTTTCTTTTATATAAAATTTTTACAGATTTGTGCAGATTTGTGTTATAAAAATTTTCAATAAAATCTTTGCAGAATTTATAAAAATTTTTTTTACTATAAACATAGAGCTGCAGATTTTTGCAAATTTTTAATTATTTTTTTTTTTTGAAAATCTGTATAAATTTGTATCTAAAAAATTTTTCTAATATAATAAGCTGTTAAAAACCTTAATAGTCCCAATTATTGTAAATTATACTGAATTTAATAACCTTAAAACATCTTAAAATTCATTTGCAAAAAGTCTATAATAAGGGTGAAACTAATAAAAGTAATATTTTTTAAATCTTTAAGTAAAGATTTCTTAACAATCACTTGATTAAATTTGATAAAATCTTTTTTATTTGAATTCTATGGATTTCTAAAATTGAAATAAAAACTTTCATTGAATTTGGACAGGTTATTGTTAAAATATCTTTGCAAATTTAGAGAAAAATCAAAACACCAATTAAAAAGCTATATTAAATTTTTTTTAAACTTTGAGCAAAGATATTTTGATAACAACCTGACCAAATTTGTTGAAACGTTTTTTATTTGAATTCTATAGATCATAGAATTAAAATAAAAAAAATTTTATCAAATTTAGCCAGGTAGTTATTGAGATATCTTCACTCAAAGTTAAAGAAAAATCAAAATGCCTATTAAATAAAAGCTACGCTAAGTTTTTTTAAAATTTGAGCAAAGATATCTTGACAACTACCTGACCAAATTTGATAAAAATTTCTATTTCAATTCTATAGATTTATAGAATTCAAAAAAAAAAATTTCACCGAATTTGGCCAGGTGGTTATCGAGATATCTTTGCTCAAAGTTAAAAGAAAATCAAAACACCTAAACTGTATCAAATTTTTTTTAAACTTGAGTGAAGATATCTCGACAACTCGACAACCACCTAGTCAAATTCAATAAAAAATTTTTTATTTGAATTCAATGGATTTATAGAATTCAAATAAAAAAAGTTTCATCAAATTTTTTTGGGTGGTTGTCAAAGTAACTTGTTCAAAGTTTATTTTTACAAGGAAATAAGTTAAATAAATTCGATATAAAATTTTACCAATCAGAGAGGGACAATTTTTACTTCGGAGGTCGATCACAAGGTTCAGATTTGCAGGGCATGAGTACCCGAGTAACCCATGAAAAAAACTAGACAAAACTTTGTTTATGTTTATTAACTAAAAATGGTAATGACATAAAAAAACCAGACAAAGTCGAGTTAGCAGGCTACTTTCTCTTGTGTTCCTACTAACGATTACTAATCGAAAATATTACCTAAATACGTCACTAAATCGCATACGAAATTAAACAACTGCTCGGTATGTAAGTATCGAGGCAGCCTTTGTCTCGAATCATGTAACATCCGATCGAACATCCGGTTACAATCACATGTTCGATCGATCGGTTAACTAGATATCAGGTAATTAGTAATTAGTCTTAGTGAAGTAACGGTTAATTATGAGGTAATTGGATCGTAGTATATTTAGCAAGCGGGAAAATAATGGGAATTAACTGTCTTTTCTGCAAACCCGACTTTCGTTCTGGTTATATCGATCCCTCCCACCCTACCCGCGTTAGAGCGATAAAATTTTATGGTCTGCCGGGACGGCAGTCATAAATAAGAGTAGGTGGTGGGATCCATTAGGATTGTATGCTGAAAAACGTTAAATGTGGCCTGTTGAGACGACAGTCACAAAATAATGATAATTTATGGCCTGTCGGAACGACAGTCATAATACAAAAAGTAAATGAAAAATGAGAAAGAAAGAAAGAGCATGTTGCATGATTCTATAAACAACTGCGTAGGTTGCTCGATAGCAGAAGGGAGATACCTGTATGTTTCTTCATAGTAATAGTTTATCCCAAAATGAGAGACAAAACAATACAAAACAATAAATCAATAAATCATGACAATGCATCGTATGATTGAATACTCCGTGATTGATTCGAGACAAAATGCTGCTCCGATACTTTCGTATCGGCAGCTCATGGTAAAGGTGGCCTGTCAGGACGACAGTCACAACTTGAGTTTTAGGCCCTGCCATCGTTATAGCTTAGTGAACGGGCAGAAATCAGCTGATTTTAGAGGGGTTTCTTGTTTGATCAGGTCATAACAGATAATAAATTTGATTTGATAATTTTTAAATTGAAATCACCTGATTTCTGCCCATGCCCTTATATGGTCCATTCGATACTCAAACCTATCGGCTCGCAACTCCAAAGTTTGAGCCGAGACGTTTTTACAGCTAGTAAGCCTGGGGCCGAGCCGTTCGCATGACTTGTTTGATCGTACGACAGTCAGAATTCAAATTTCTTTTTTTATAAAGGTAATGATTCTGGCCGAGCATAATTTTTCGGCTATGACCAAGCCGATAGATTTTATCGGCTTAGTCGGCTTGGCCGAACCTACAGTACTATTTAATTTTGTTCTTTAATCCGGAATTTTTCGGAATCAAAATTTTTGGTTCATTCATTTTCTATATCGGAAATTTTCGTAATGGACCGATCAGCCGATTTTTTTCACTATCGGCCAAAATCAGTGGATAAATCAAATTTCGATTAGTTCATGGTATATAAAAAATGTTATTTTCGTTTTTTTGTCAAAGGATAAAGCCAATTAAGACTGCGCCATTTATCAGCACTTCAGGACATAAGACAATTAATGTAGGCCCTATTCAACAATTTACCTTCCTAAAAGCACATCAGTTGGCTTATTCAACAAAAGCTAATGAGGAAAAGCAAGAAAATGTAAAAGATGAATCCAAGGTGTCAGAGATATACGGCGCCGAAATTGATAATCAACTAGAGGTTTGTGTTCTTTCTATACATACTCAAGTTCCATTCCTGCTTCGATATGCATGTAATACTACACTCAAATAAATTACTATCACTAACGAAAAATTACAGATAAATACTTCTCTGTACCAAACCTCCCCTTTAATAAACACCGAACTTCTTTACGTATTCGTTGATAATTCTAATGTTTTTAATGAAGGAAAATATGCAATTGCCGAACTTGAGAAATTGGACACACGTGATAACAAAAGGCATTCTCTATGTTTTAATCAGTTCCATATCGATCATGGTAAACTTCTTGCAACGATTCAAGGTGATCGTAAGTTGGGTCACGCCCACCACCTAATGATTCGCTTTGGAGGAGTGATTGGGAACAGGGATACAGCGTAATGGTATACGATCGAAACATTGAAAATCGTAAGAAAGTAGCATTAATAACTGCTATTGCC
>CAJVPY010002010.1:0-17441 GCA_910591965.1 Dentiscutata erythropus | reverse complement strand
GAAATGAATAAAGCTTCGTTTGAACAAAAATGGATCTTGCCAAAGAATAGGAATTGAAATTTAATTCAATTTTTTAAAACTAAATTTTTTGTCTTCGACAAGAATGAAAAATAATTAAAAATGAATAAAAGCTTCGTTTTAAACGTAAATGGATCTTGCCAAAGAATAGAAATTGAAATTTTGCACAATTTTTTAAAAACAATTCATTGAAAATAATTAGAAATGAATAAAGGCTCCGTTTGAACAAAAATTGATTTTGCTAAAGAATAGGAATTGAAATTTAGTTCAATTTTTTAAAACCAAATTTTTTGTCTTCGACAAGAAATGAAAAATAATTAGAAATGAATAATGGTTTCGTTTGAACGAAAATAGATCTTGCCAAAGATAAAGAATTGAAAATTTGCTCAATTTTTTAAAACGAAAATAAAGGCTTCGTTTGAACGAAAATGGATCTTACCAAAGAATGGGAATTGAAATTTTACACAATTTTTTAAAACTGAATTTTTTCGTCGAAAAATAATTAGAATGAATAAAAGCGAAAATGGATCGTGCCAAAGAATAAGAATCGAAATTTACATCTTATTTAGTCATCTGATCTTATTAAATTACGTATCTGATATATCTGTTACTGAATCTTATTATTCCCGAAATCTATAACTTAACCGGAAATTCATTCGGCAAATTTTTACAGGTGTCCCGATAATAGCTGTAACTCTAGGATGGTAAATAGATATCCGAATAAATTCAGATCCGGATATCTGATAATTATCCAGATAAACGCTAACCAGATTGGAACTCTAATTCTAACAGCTCTTTACGATTAGTGTTAGGATAAGAAAGTTTGTATATTCTATCATCTCTTTATGGTTAGTAGAGTTCCAATCCGGATAAATCATCTGAAGAAGAGTGATCATCGCAACAACACATGACAAGTATTCGGCCTAGGTGAGGGTTATGTTAGGGCCAGGATATTTAGGCCATTTTGGTTTAATTCTGGTAAAAAAATGACGCCATTATATGTTTATCACGTGATCGTTGATCACTGAGTTAGTGTCTGAATTATCCGGGTAACTTAGTTATATGGTTTAGAGCACTTTTTAAGAATGTAACATTACACGAATAACTATCCTTAGCTTCGAAGAGTACTAGAAAGCTAACTTCAAAAACAATCTATAATAATCTCTAATTTAAGAGGATTTGGCTTAATAACGACTTTTGAACTAGGTAAAGAAAAAAAAAGCCTTTTCTAAATTTCAAACTGCTAAATAGAACCAGTTTCTAACGGAGATAACTATTTTTCATTTTTTAAGATTAAAAGATCTTAAGTTGGGTTTTTAGACAAAACAAGGTTTTTTATAGGATATGCTTTAAGTTAGATTAGTTCTTGGAGCGTATTAAGTTTTGTTAAGGGACTTGGTTTATATATGAGTGCTGCCAAGCGAAAACCAGCAATTTCGATTTTTGCCGGCTCCGCTTCCGATCCCTGATAAATTAAAATTAAGCACAACATAAATAATATGGTGTGTTAAATCACATTTTTTGGGGGTTTGATCTGTAAAATTAATTTTGGAAAACTCACAATTCCCTGTTTTCGCTTGTCGGCACTCATATAGTGAAATATAGAGTGTTTAAGCTTGTTAAAAGTAATAATTTCTTTATACGTTTATAGCATACTGTATTTCTCGAATATATATATTTTTGATTTATGCATTTTCTTCCTACGTATAAGGCTTTCGTTTTCTTGTAGGTTTATTAATGTCAATATTGTAATAAAGCTATGAATTTGATTGGCTAATAATCACAGGTAGATCTACAAAAATTAACCTATTAGACGAATTTCTGCCTATGAGGCTTGAGTTCAAAGGAAGCAATTGCTAATGTAAATCAATTGCCCGTGTAACTTATTTTTATACCCTGGTCACTATATCAAGATCGCAGGGCATGTAATAGTTATAACCTGGGCAGTTGGGTATAAGCGGGAATTTCATCCCCGCTTATACCAACTGCCCAGGATATAAATACAGGTGACCCTAGTTAATATCGACCTCAATAATATCAACCTAAGTCACAAATCAAATTTTTATAAATTTTTTATATATTAAAATTAATTCCCTCATATATATCAGATATCAACTTTAATATGATTCTTAATTAATGCACTACGTATCAACATGATTTAAAACCAATTCAAATAGGTTGATATTAACGAGGGTCACCTGTATTACATATACTTTAAAGTATAATACTTTTTAATAACACAACATTTTACTAATAAAAAATCGTCGCAAAAATCATTCATAGCTTTAGAATGTGTCAATATTCAATGTACAAAGAATTTAAAAAAGATTTTACTCCCGATAAACTTTGCTTAGAAGACTAAATTTACTTACTGTTATTGGACAATCTCAAATTGTACGAAAAATAAAAGTACCGGTAAGTGGGAAAGTTTTTGTTCAAGACTGCTTTTATTATGTTAGATTTTTTTAAAAAAAAAAACCTTTTGGTTGCTAACTATTGAATTGAATAAAAATAGTTTATTGTAAAGAAATTCCGGGTTTAATACTTGAAAATGTATCAGTTCTTGCGTTGTGTTTGAGTATAGATTACATTTATGAGTTTGGGTTTAATAACTTTACTCCGCTTTACGTGTGTCTATCTGTCCTTTATATATTTGCAATAAATTAATTCTTTTGATATAAACTACTTTATACGAAGCTTCTTGTTTTCTAATATAATTAAAGCGATTTTTGTAATTGGTTGGTTAATTATCACGGGTGATCACCAATCAAACGAACTTCTTCCTTTGAGGTTAGAGTTCGAGCTAATAATTAATCTGGACGAATGCAAATCATAATTTTTGTTATTAAAAAATCCGTCTAAATTAATTATTAGCTCGCCTCAAACACGTGTCCCGAAATAAAACCCATGGACGCTATTTCGCGCAAATACAGTAAGCTTTTCTCACTGGCATAAAATTGAGAATTCCGGAACTGAAGATTAGGCGATATGCTGCTGATGCTGAAATTGGCTGATGCGAAATTTTGACTTATTATGAAATTTTAAAAATTTTTTGGGCCTTTTCGTTAGGGGTTTTTTTATAGGGTTAGGTTAGGGTTTAGGGTTGTTATTAGTAAAAAAGTATATGTGAATTTTAGTAGGTATTATAGATTTAATTGGGGACCCTAAATTTCAGCATCAGCCGCCAGAATCGGAGCCGATCAGACAGATATTAAAAAAATTGTTAGACGAGTCCAACAAAGTACGACATTTTAGGTAATTAATTTCCTATCTGCTATATTGTAATTACGTGACTCACGGAAAAAAACAAAATTCATCAAATCCAATTAAATCAAAAATAGCGATAAGTTTATGCATTATCTTATTATCTCTATATAATGAGATTGAGATTTTTAAATTTCCTACGCAGTACGTACGTACATGTCGCATTGGGGTGGTTGGTATACTTTGTAAATCAAAATTGTACGTAGTTATATAATAGAATTTACCAATGAAGATTTATAGATAGGTAATAATTTTATAGCGATAATAATTATTGCAAATTTTAGATAGATGCACAGCCCTAACGGTTCGATAGTTTTGAATAAAATTTTGCAAGAACCAGCACTACATCTCTACAAACAAAGTTATAGAGCTATTTCTTTAAAAAATAAACTAATTCTTCTTGCTTTTTTTAAGAAAGAAAACATAGCGTAATAAAACTTTTCATGTTTAACTAAATAAAATAGCTCTATAACTTTGTTTGTAAAGACGTAATACTGGTTTTTGCAAAATTTTATTCAAAACTATCAAGCCGTTAGGGCTGTGCATCCATTTAAGAATTTGCAATAATTATTATAAAATTATTACTTATGCGTATCTAAAATTTTCATTAATAAATTTATTATACGTATAACTACATATAGGTTTGATATTATTTGTTGAAAAATCCTAATGTGAGGCGCGCGTCATTTCGGGGCGCTATTTTTTTTTGGGACACGATTTTCTAAATAACGCCCACACCCGTTATTTCGGTATTTGTACATGTCGATCTATACTGGTGCATTATAATTTAACCTAATACACTTATGTTAATGAAGTATACATTTCGAAATATATATATATATATCAATTTTCAATTTTGCATCACCTGAAAGAAAATTTTTAAATCCATATCGATATCAATATTGCTTAATTAAATAAATCCATGTGATTTTTCGATTTACCCCAAATAAAAATTTAAACTTTATAATCTAACCATTTTTACCATTTTTAATACTTAAATTGTAAGACAGGGGTGGAATCGGTATGATGCATCTTAATTTAAATCCGGTTTATAGCTGTTTTCATAATTTCTAACCGATCACATGTGTAGATATGGTGATCGGATCAAAATTTTTTTGATTTTCATATGATCGATCGAATAGGATGATTAATGCATTCGATTTCTCTCTAGAACGTATTGGCAAAAAATTTAGTGAACAATAAGATTGAGTAATTAGTTATTGTATGATCGATTATAATCTCTACACATGTGAAATATACTATGTAAATCAAAATTATATGTGGTCATATAATAAAATTTATTAATGAAGATTTTTAGACAATCGATAATTTTATAACAATACGAAAATTTGAATAGATGTACAGCTCTAACGGTTCGATAGACTTAGTCAAAATTTTGCAAAGACCAGTATTACATCTCTATAAACAAAGTTACAGAGCCATTTCTTGAAAAAGAAACTAATTCCTTTCTTTCTTGCCTTTTTTTCAAGGAAAAAAATTAGTATATTAAATTTTTTCATAATTAAGTAAAAGAAATGGCTCTGTAACTTTGTTTGTAGATATGTAATACTGGTCTTTGCAAAATTTCGACTAAATCTATCGAACCGTTAGAGCTGTGCAACTATCAAACTTCGTATTAATTGTTATAAAATTATCGCTTGTCTAAAAATCTTCATTAATAAATTTTATTATATGACCACATATGGTTTTGATTTACATAGTATACTTCGTACCCCAATGTTCTACAGATCGTTAGAATGTCAATATACTCAATATTATTCAATTTTTCGTATCAGCATGTTTGATGTGTTTAGTTTGTATGAAAATTTATAGAAGTGTAGCTCTTATCAACCAATGAATCTTAGCAAGAAACATTAAAAAGGTTTTAGATATAAATTAAACTTCATAATAAACATATTACACGAATTTGTGCAAATATAAAAAAAAAAAGTGTATTTAAAAATAAATATTATTTTTTGTTTGTATACCGGGTTGGTGAAAAGTAACTGAACAGTGCCCTTTTTTTAATCACCATGATTATCATTTTAACGTTTAGTAATCTATTAAAATTATTACAATTTTTAATTTATTACAATTGATTACTAAACGTTAAAATGATAATCATAGTGATTAAAAAAGGTCACTGTTCAGTTACTTTTCACCAACCCGGTATATATGTTGTGCCTTGTATTCTTGCGTCGAGTGCAATCCGACGCACCTCAGATGGTGACGCGCGTAACTTGTCTATTGGTCATCTGAGGTGCGTAAGTTGCAATTTGGGATGCGTGAATTGTAAACTGACGCACGATTCAACAACTAAGTTGAATGCGATAAGAAATTAGTGGGTACTATGAACTAAGCCAGCGTTGATTGATTGATTGCAAGAGATGTAGAGCCAACAGAAATGAAAAAGGAATATGGCTAATATGGCTAACGTCAAAAACTAAGCCGAAAAAAAAAAAATAAAGCAAAAGGCTTTTTTTATGCTCTTATCTGTAATAACGTTATTGCTCTTCGTTAAAAAAAAACCTCTTACAAACTGATCTTAAAGATGATCTTGCGTCAGATTATAGCTTACGCATCTCAGATGACCTATCTGAAGTAGAGTTGGCTCCGAAACCCTTTGTGCTAAAATCCGAAAGTTTCGGGTTTCGGATTATAGCTTCCGAAACCCCGAAACTTTATCCAAAACCCGAAACCTCATCCGAAACCCCGAAACTGCAAAACATTAATTTTCATATACTATTAGGCTATGCAGACAAATAAAATTGCTTTTTATTATTTGGCCGAGTAACTTTTTTAAAAAGTTATAGCTGTTTTCATAAATTTTGAGACAACAAAAAATTTATAATAGCCGAACTTAGAAACTTATCGAATTCGGTTATTAGAAATTTTTTATTATTCTAGAACTTAGGCCATACAAACTTAATTAATTGGTTCTCATAACCCGGCCGGGTCAAATTCAACAAAAGTTTGAAAAAATTTTTTTACTATATTTATTATCCGGGTGAACTTTTTTAAATTTTTGTAAAAAAATTTTATATGTTTTTTACATATAAAATTTTTTGAAAAAGCCGGGTTGCCGGGCCATTTTAAAAATTTTATGTTATGAGAACCAAAAAAATAATTTTAGATGGCCTTATAAGAATAGCTGTAAAATTTTTTTAAATAAAATTTTTATTTTATATAAAAAAAATTTATAAAAATTTTTTAAATTAATTTATTTATAGCTATAGTTTACATGTAGCTATACTATCAAATATAGTTTTTTATAAAAAAATTTTGTAGCTATTAATATTAAGGTTAGAGTTAGATTAGAGTTAAGTTAGGGTTTAGTTAGGGTTAGGTTAGGGTTAGGGTTTAATTAGGATTAGATTAGGGTTAGGATTTGGGGTTAGGTTAAAATTGTTATTAAAACATTTTTACTTAATTAGATTACCTTAGTAAATTTTAAGTTATTGAATATTGCTAAAAATCGTAATTGCTTAGATTTAATATTATACTTAATTATGCATTCTGATTGGTTAACTAGGGTTTCGGGGTTTCGGATTATAGTTTCGGGAGTTTCGGGTTTCGGGGTTTCGATTTTTTTTTAAAAATCCGAAACTAGTTTCGGATTAGAACCTAGTTTCGGGTAGGTTCGTTTCGAGGCCAACTCTAATCTGAAGTGCATCGGATTGCATCCGACGCAAAAATGCATCAGAGGCACAACATATATAGCTAATATACAGCTCTTCAAATTATTACAAGACTAATTTTACGTCTAACAAAAGTTCCATCTCTAATTGCAACTTATATAAATACCAATTGTATTTTTACCATTAAAGTTTTATATCATTCGGGTTTAGTAACGCGTTTTTCCTTATATCTATATATTGAAAGTGTTTGAGAACCCGTTTATAGAAATTCTACTAATACCTAAGTGCTTAACAATTTTTCGAGCTGATAACCCTTCCAAATTTTCTTCAATTGCTGTAGAAAATGCTTTAAAGCATCATATTTTCGTATTAAACCAGAGTTATACAGTATACTAAAGTCTTGTAATATTTACATTATCCACCGAATCTTAAATTATATTATCCGCCGAATCTTAAATTATATATATCAATTTGAATCTATTATACCAAAATCACTAATTTAACCGAATCGCCGAAAAATCACTCGCAGATTTATAAAAACAGCTGTAACTGACTTGAACAAAATCGATTTTAATAAAACCGGGTTATTTGGGAAATTCGAATTTAACAAACCGGTTGAAAAAATTCGAATTTACAGTTTTTAATATTAAAAATTACAAATATGAACAACTTTATATAAAGCATGATTTATTTAAAATTTTGATTTTTATGTGTGACATGATTATTGAATTAATAGCAATAGCATTTAGTATTAGATTAGCAAATGACTTGGTCATTATTCGGCTATCATTGTCCTATGAGACTTGATAATGATAAGATACGTATACATTATTCCCAGATTCATGGGCAAAATTATTACATATTCTTACTTAATAAATCTCGGTTATTCATGGTCGTTATCATGTGATTAAGTGTTTAAAGTAATAAATACTTAATATTAATTAAGTAAAGGATAAATGATAAGTAATTCTTACAAAATTATTTTACCCTATCGCCCAGATCTCAGATTCGGGCTAATCCAGAGTCTTATATATATAATGAATGAGTTACTAACGATATGTAAAAGTTAAGAAAAAAGGGTGAAGTGGAAAAATTCGCAAGCACAAATTGTCGTAAACCACCGTTATTGTATTCTATACATCTTTATCCGGCAGCGAATTTAATATGTATCATTCATTTCTGGGCCCTTTCAGCCCACAGAAGCTGGTATATTAAATTCACAGCCAAATAATGACAAATAATTCTCGTTATTGGCCGCTTCGCATCCAATAACTATATATTATTCACAAAGTGGACATATCCAAAGATCTTATTACTCACTTTGTTAACAATGACTACAAATCAACCAATTAATTTCTGTGATACAATAGATCGCTTATTTATATTGTCAATTTAAGGTTTTACCGGAGAAAAAATTTCCGAAAACTTTTCTTCATACGTATAGATATAATAAACTCGCAGGGAAAATGGTGTCTATGCTATCGCTAATGAAAAAATTGTTTTTTTTGTCCCCTTCATATTGTATTGTTTTCTTTTTATCTTGGTTCGGCCTTGGCGCGACGCCAATTCCGATAGCTCCCTTTTTTAACCTCCCGCTAATATTAGTTCTTGTCAGAACGAAACCTTTAGGCGTAAACCTTATACCTCTATTTCTTACTATTGCACTTGGTGCCGGACTTGCTTATCACGAACCTACGTCACCATTTGGAAATTATTTTGATGACTTAAAAGTTCTAGTAATGGTTGGATGTGTGATTTCAGCTTTTACACTATTTCCTATGGTTACGCATAGGTTCATATTAAATTATACAGATATAAAAGAACCCATAGGTAGCAACAGCTGGTATCACAGTTGGCTCATATTTCCGTTGCTTTGGACAGCAACATGGTCTCTAATTCGCAGGTATTCTCCTTTAGGATCGTGGGGCGATTGGGCTTACACAATTTATAATTGGGGATATACTGGTGACCCACTGATGCAAATGGCAAGCTTAGTATCATAAATTTATTTCTTGCATTGTTTGCTCAATTCATTGCAGATTATATGATATATAATCATAGAATTAAAAGATTTAACTTTCAACAGAATGATACAGAAGAAACACCTTTATTAGACAACAGATCGTCAAATGATCGAATTAAAAAGGTGTTAGAATATAACTGGTACTTAATGTTCGCATTCGGCATTCTATTTCTGGCTTTGTTCGTTGGTGGGTCATATAGACTTCAACAAATAGAAGATAACAATGAGCCATTGAAAACAATGCCGATTGGTTGTGTTTTACCAACTCGTGACGTTTCGATAGATGATTTACTTAAAAGCTCAGACACACTTGCAACCAATCATAATAGTAAAATCGTACTTTGGTCAGAATCAGCAATTAGCATTCGAAACCAAAAAGAATTTAATGATATGATGGATAAAGCAAAGAATAAGACTAAAGAAAAACATTTTTTCCTTGGTTTGACTTATACTATTGGAGACGATGTAAACATGCATAAGAAAAAAAACATGTTAACATTAATGGGACCCGATGGCAAAGTAATTTTTAATTATCAAAAAGTTAATCCAGTTCCGTTAGTAGAATCATATTATATTGAAGGTGGACAAAATGATCCACCTGTTGAAAACATTACGACTCCTAAAACTAAACTTGACCGTGATCCAGTAAGCATTGAAGTTAGCGGGGCAATATGTTTGGACATGGACTTCCCAGAACTACTCGGAAAGGCTGCAAAAGCATATCTCGTACTATCACCAGCACGGACATGGTCCGCACACATTGGTCTCCACCATCTCCGAATGGCATCGGTTCGTGCAATTGAAAACGGGTATTGGATTCTAAGATGCGATGGGGGTGGTGCATCGGGTCTTATTGACCCTCTAGGCCGCGTTCGTCACGTAGAAATATCCCCGAACACGAAGAATATGCAATTATTCAGTTGGGATATCCCTGTTGAGGAGCCTAAAATTAAAACTATTTATGCAGAATGGGGGGAATGGTCGATTTGGGGAACCCTAGCCTTCCTTGGAGTACTGAGATTAGGTTGGATAGCCGCCTGGGAGGCATCCCCTTACCAGATGGGGAGAACGTGGGATGATGGAGTTAGAAAATTTAAAAATGGACGGAAATGGATTGAGTATAAATATAATGAAATGTTTGAAAATGAACGGATGAATTTATTAGTGTAGTCGAATAGTATTCGTTTTTAATATTTGTTTATATATAGTTCATATTACATTTTTTTACAATGTGTATACCATATCAAAATTAACATTAAATATATCATTCAAGAGCTTGTGTCCTGGGTAGGGTGTCCGGGATTATGCTACTAGCATAATTTAGCATAATTCAAGTTTACTAGTATAATTATGCTAGCAGCAGAATTTAGCATAATTTATATTTGCTAGCATAAAATTTAGCATATTTTCAGATCAAGACCCAAATTCAGCATCAACCGTGACATTATTTTTTTAAAAAAACGGTTTAAAGAAGTTATTAGCATAAAAAGCATAATTTAGCATCTTTAGCAGCATAATTCTGGAAACCCTAGTCCTGGGTTTTTCAGGATATTAACTATTGTGCTGTCGATAATCGCTGATTTACATAGCAGTTACACGTTTTTGTCACTTCTAATATAAAATTATATATAATAAAAACAAAATTACTATAAACTTTAAGGACTAGATTATTCTCAACTTTCATATTATCTTATTATCAAATTTTGCAATAAAATAGGTCGAAAAAAGTAGAATAAAGCTATTATGAATGCCGATTTAAAATCGTATAATTTGAATATGTAACTTCAAAAATAAATATTTATCGATTTTAAGAAATAATTATGTAAAAGTTTGCTCTGAACAAGTTTACTTAGAGAACAAAATTAGGCTACCTTGGTAGAAAAGAGAGTTGGCTATATGAAACTTACACGTATACACTTCGCCAAAATTCATTTTTATTTAGTGAAAAATTTGATTGAATTTTACGAGAAAAAAATATTTTTTAAAAAAATTTTTTAACATAAAATTCAATCGAATTTTGGTGAAGTGTACAGTATACGTGTAAAATTTCATTTCTAACAAGTTTACTTAAGAGACCAAGGCAGGTTAGTTATCTTAGTAAAAAAAAGTTGTATAAAAAAAAAAAATAAAAAAAAATTAATGTTTGTATATAGCCAATTTTTTTATTCTCTAAGTAAACTTATTCAGAGCAAACTTTCACATAAGGTGGACAGGGGTGATTTGGCGATTGTAGATATCTCGTGATTCCATGAAACAATTTTACCTTCATTTGATTCGTCTCAGTGATGATTCCTGACCAAATTTGGTGAAATATTTTTTACGAATCTGTAGAATTCAAATAAAAAAGGTAAATAGACCTTGAAGTTCTTATGCCAGCTCGAATGGTATAAAAATCGTTCATTGAGTCACGAGATATTTGATATCATATATTCGGACGCGGCATTATCTCGTGACCATTTTTGTACCAAATTATCTGTTTTCGATCACGGGATAATGAGATATCTGTAATTCGCCAAATTACCCTATCCGCCAAAGTACCCTCTTTCCAATTGTAAGAACTCATAACCCTGAGATCCGAAATTGAATGAATTTAGTGCCATTTGACTTGTCTCATCAAGACAATAATGAGTTATACGAGATTTTTTTACTAACTTCACCAATTACCTTCATCTTATAATTATTGTTTTAAAATCGATAAATATTTATTTTTGATAAAGTTACATATTCAAATTATATAATTTTTAATCGGCATTCATAGTATATAATTAGATTTATATAATCTCTAGCTTTGATTTTCTTAACAACTACTAAAATAAATTAGCTGAAATTTTACTGAAAGTAAATATAATTTTGGGTACAACATTAAAATTTTAGCTAATTTGAATTAATAGTTCTTGAGAAATTGCTTAAAAACTATATATAGCCCAATAATATTATAAATCAGGGTTGTATATACATTATTAATAAAGTGATTATACGCATTCACTAATTTTCACCCACCTTTTGCCGATCTTTTGCCGATCTGACCAATCAGAACACAAGATCAAGTGTAACGTGACAATCAAAACAACAAAAACTCGCCTAAGAAATCACTTTTTACGCACTAGCAAAAAAAATTCCTTGCAAAATTTTAGTATAATGTCACCTTCTAACCCGTCACTAACCCTAACCAAGATATCACATTTTAAAAAGAAGGTGACATGAAAATAATCCTAGCCAATCAGAAAGGTGGGTGAAAATTAGTAAAAACGTGATTATACGTATCGTTGTGATATGATTTGTTGATTTTTTTATCCAATGTCAGAATTTTTAATGCATCAGATGATTCTGGTCACTGTACTTTGAAAAAAAAAAAATTTCAGTCGCTATATCAATGCTCCAATATCAAAGGCTTACCACTTTTCGGTTCACATGTTCACAGCCATATAAACGCTTTACTGTTTCGCAACTGTTGCCACAAAGATCTTATGTAACGGATTATTCTTCAATAAAACCAGATATAAAGCTTCTGGCCAGACTACGTCAGGAAACTCAGATTAGTATCACAAAAGCCAAGGAAGCTTTGGTGAAACATAATAATGATTATGATAAGGCGACCGCATGGTTATTAGAAGATTCAAAGATTACCGGTGTAGCAAAAGCAGAGAAACTTAAAGGAAGAACTGCAAAGGAAGGTTTGATTGCAATCGTAACTTCAAAATTTGGAGAAAAATTTGGAAAACTTAAGGAGGGCGGTTTTATATTGGGCAATAGAGGTGCTATTGTTGAGGTTTGTGTACTTACCAACTTTTTACTTATTTTGACGCGTATTAAATGTCAAATAAAATTTGGTTAATTATATAAATCGCGTCAAATAAATTTATCAGATAAATTGCGAAACAGATTTTGTCTCACGTAACGCATTATTTCAACAATTTGCTACACGAATAGCATCAACATCATTACTATTTCCGACGCAATCAACGCCTGAGTTTTCAAATCTAACGGCAAAAATCGTACCGATCCCCCTTGAGTATTTATCTCCATCTCCATTACTTCTACATCCTTCCACAACATCAACTACAATTGATCATTCACAACCTATATCAGTTAAAGATTCTTTAACAGAATTAATTGGAAAATTAGGTGAAAATATTAGCATACGTAGAGTTGAAACTGTGAATTTCGGTATTGAAAAATTATCATCGAGAATCGCGAATGATGAAGGCTTGGTAGTGATAACAGGTGGATATGTGCATGGTGGTAACGATGCATACACAGGAAAAATTGGTGCGCTGGTAGTTCTTGAAGTTAGAGGAGTGAACCAAAAAAATAAAATACTACAAAGAGGACAATTGAATTATTCACAATCAATAGTCGATGTTCTTTCAAAATTTACTCGTGATTTAGCAAGGCAAGTTGTCGGTTTTAATCCAAAATATATCTCTTATGATCATGTTAGACTGCTTGAACCAGGTAGACTGAAAGGTTTAACGGTAACAGGAGAAATTGATGATTCTTTTAAAGATTTCATATTGACAGAACAAGATTTTATTGCGGCTAAAAATCAAATAACAGTTGGGCAACAGATAAAAAAATTGAAAAATGACTTCTATATCGAAATAAAAATTTTAGAGTTTAAAAGATGGGTATGTGGAGAAGACATCAAAGATATCA
The DNA here is from genome assembly GCA_910591965.1 of Dentiscutata erythropus. NCBI lineage: Eukaryota > Fungi > Glomeromycota > Glomeromycetes > Diversisporales > Gigasporaceae > Dentiscutata > Dentiscutata erythropus. The sequence goes on along the minus strand of CAJVPY010002010.1, from coordinate 3,842 downwards.
AAAATATCGAAGGAAATTCTAACATTGAGATGTCAAGCCAAGCTGAATTATATAATAAATAATAGATGTGTTTTCGTTGGTATTAATGTTGTATGTCAGAATCAATTCTAAATCGATGTAAGTTGCGACAAAATTTTAAAATAAATTTAAGTAATATCGTATTTTCGCGTAATAACGCTCATGAGCGTTATTTAGAATAATGGCTCGAATTAAGCTTAATTTTGGCCAAAATTTGAAATTACCCCTGCGCGTTATTTCGCAAAAATACGGTAGGTGAATTAAAAATTCTATTTATATATATGGAATTAGAATTACTCAATCAGCGATTAATCAATTTGTTTTATTAAAGAATAACCGACATTTTCACTGAAAACTCGTTCATTAAAGAATAACCGAATCTTTAAAAAATTAAATCAAACTTTTAGATATAATCGAATACAAGTTATATCATGTATTGAATTGAGTGTAGGTCACGCATTTTTAAATTACGTACAGTACAGTGCGATTGAAAATTTTCCTTTAAAGCCAAAGTTGTGTTAATAATCTGAGTATAAAAATGATATTAGTGTTTGTTGTTAATTATCGAAGCCGCTAATATAAGTGATCAAAATGAATATTATCGTGATCAAAAACGTTTAAGAATCTTCATAATGAGCATAATTATTAAATTAAAATTGCTTTATATATTTTCTTATAGCTGGATTACAAGTCACTTTGAAAATTAGATATAATGATATATAACTAATTATTTAAATTTTCATATGCTTTCCGTAACTAATCATTAACTTATTAATCTCTAAAACTGATATTACAGAAGTTAACCTTACGTTTTCATCGAACATATAGATAAATATAATTGTTATGCATTTGCATTAAAAATTTTTTTATTAATATTGTAAATTAATAGATTTATCAGAGCAACTTTGAAATTGCTTGTAAATATAAAGTGGCACTCCGAAACCAAATGGATCGTTTCCCTCATAATGTTCGATGCTGCATCTAATTATCCCTTAAACCGTCAGGTTTAGCATGCAAATTTGCACGCTAAAATTTTTGGACAAAAATTTAACTCAAAATTTTTTAATAAAATTTCTAATTTAATTATTTATAGTGACTTCCAAAGACATGGTGCACTTCATAGTTACAGCATGGATCACTTCATGTGGCCTGAACAGGAGTACAAATTCACATAATGGCTAAAAAGTATGCTATTTTACCCAGTGTTGTTATTTGGACATATAAACTGTCAGATTTGAACCAATTGAACTTAAGGCTAGGGCTAAATGGACTTAAGGCTAAGGCTAAAAAAAAGTATTGGATTTAAGGCTAGTAACAACACTAATTTTACCTATACTTTTGAGCCATCTTATCTTTTTAATATTATTTTAAAAAACTGATTATATAAAGTTGGTTATGAAGAATTCTTGAATAACTTTAATGTTATATTATATAAGGTATCTGTATATAATGATTGTAAAGAATTTTTATAAGTATTATATGTAAATTTCTTTTTTAGTATTAAATTTAAACATCAAAGTTTTATTAATCAATATTAAAAACTAATTTTAAAATACCATTGGAGAAATTTCATAGAATAGAAATTATATAATAACCAACTTGTAGTATACTTTTAATTTAGTTTAAAAAATAAAAGGGCAAAACTTAATAAAATTTGGAGTAATTGAACAAAAATAGAGCAAAAAACATTTTAGTATTTAAATTTATATACTATAGTTTAAGAGATAGTCTTAATTAATTAAAATTTAATCCTGGCGAAGAACCCAAAGAAATCTACTCGCTTTCTAGGAGTTTGGATATCAACAAAAAATCAAAAAAGATCAGATATTCACAAAGCAAGAAAAGAGGTAGCCAAGATAACAGGTCTCTTTAAGTTCAAAAAAATGTCTCTTAGTTATATTATATATGTAAACAACATCGTACTCGTGCCAATTTTAGAGTACAGAATTATGATATCTTGCTTAACCAGAGCCCAATGTAATAGAATACACTAGTCTATAGTGTGTCTGACTAAATGGAAGTTGTCAATGCCCTCGACAGCAGCAAATGCAATTCCAAAACACCCAGAAATAGCGAATTTTAAAAGTTTGTAGAATAGACATATAGAACATCACTTCTCAGAACTATTGGTAAGAATAAATGCAGAAGAGCCTGTGGAAAAGTTTACACTAATAAGGCTAAAGCAAGGACAATTAAAAATAAGCACAACCAAATGTATTCTAACAAACCAAGTACTACTAGAGAAACGTGAGATTAAATCAAAAAACCTGGGTTTGCAGATCTTATAGCAAGCAAAGATGCTAGGCTTCTCAATAGGAGAAAATGATTTTACAAAAAGCTGGGATTTTGAGCCTCTACTAGGAGTAAACGATCTTGAAGTAGCTAAGATTCTAGAGAGAAGTAATCTTTTATATAAAGAGTCAAATGCAAGCAAAATGAGTTTTTTTATCTATCACAGCTTATAGCAGAAGATGGCAAGTTAATATATACATGGCAACAAATTAAGTGGTTGTACAATACAGGCAAGAGAGGAAGAAAAGCGAAATGGTTTAACAACCTAGAAGAAGAAATGATTATAAACCCGCTATCGAGAGAAGTCAAGCCAGAGTTTAGAATTGCACCTTGCAACAGAAACAACCTCAAATTAGTTGTAAAAAAAGTTAAAGAAAATAAAAGAACAAAAAAGTAGGTTTTGTGAAAAGACAAAAGAAACGCAAATATCAGATTTGGAAAAGTTAAGAAAAAGAAAAACAAGTATGTAAAGGTTGAAAACTATAGTGAGTTAGCAGAAGCAAACTCAAATCTTGAACAAAATTCTCTAGAGTATATTAGTAGACCAGAAACATTAATAGTTAAACAAAAAGAGTTAAGAGACATTTCAAACTTTGTACAAAAAACTGAAAAAGGTGCAAAACTAATCCTCAACACAAACACTCTTGGAAAAGTACTAGAGAAAAAGAAGGAAAAAATTGTAGTATCTCTCAAAGAGTTACAAAGTGTAAAAAGACAAAACATACCGATAATAGAGATGGAAAGCAGAGAAAAACTATTAATAGATAGAGTAGTTTTAGACAAAGAATTAAGAAATAGGTTAGTCAGAGTTTTAGAGCAAAATAGAGAATTAGATAGTCTTTTGTTTTATACAGATAGCTTACTCGGGATGTCAAAAAATGATTCGAAAATGCAAATGAGCTGTGGAATAATCCAAATAAATAAGGGTGATCAAATCATCCATCAAATAGCATGTGCAACTGAAAAGTGGTTTTTTAATCAGAGCTGAGTTGTGATCCTCATTGTCTTATTAGCAGCACCAAAAGAGAAAGAGGTGAAAATCAGAACAGATAGTAAAGCAGCAATTTTAGCAATTAAAAAAAGTCTAGAGTCAAATAAAACAAGACAATGGCTAAAGATTAAAAATAGCAGCCTTATCGCAATGATAACAGAAGTGGTTTAGACAAAACAGCTAAAGCTGCACCTCACAAAAGTCAAAAGATATTCAGGCAATTTTTTTAATGATCTGGCAGATCTCAAAGCCAGAGAAGGTGCAACCAGTTCAGAATTTTTAACCCCAGTATCGCTAAGTTCAAAGAGATACAAATTAAGACTAAAATAGGAAAATGAACTAGTTGAAAAGCCACTACAATCTTTTACCAAAATGCTTAGAAAGTATTAAACAGAGCAAAATGGATATTTGCATACAGTACTCAAAATACTACACATAGAGAAAGAAAGACTCATCAGTGCTGGTCAATATTCTATGAACTTTTAAAAAGTGGAATTAAGCAACAAAATCATACATTCATATCAAATAATATTCAGCTCTT
>CAJVPY010002009.1:0-17448 GCA_910591965.1 Dentiscutata erythropus | reverse complement strand
AATATGCACCAATCAGCTTTAAGATTTTGCCTTCGTTTTAGATGCCAGTAAAACCATACACTAACGTTCCTGGTATACATTCTTCCAATAGCCTAATCCAAAATTTGAATTTAATAAAGCTAATAAACAAAATTGTATAAAATTTGTCTTAAAAATTAAAAATAAAAAAAACTATCAAATAGAATAATTAAATTATAGATGTGCATATGGGCGAATTGAATGCAGTCTCATTATCTTGAATGTAAGCCAAGCAAATTCTTAGTTTTATTTCTTTTTTTGGATTAGCAGACAGTTTCACAGGAAATTTTGCCACCCGATGAAAATTAATAAGCCTCGATTACTTTATTCTTATTGCATTTTTCCCGTTATTACTTCATTTCTTCTACCATTACCGACCCTTATGCTATACTTTTCAATTTCTCCCTATTATTATGCTTTTACCGTTGTGAGGGACTCCTGTGGCCCCCTAATTTATTTTCTTTCCTATTTTTATCTTTCCTTACTATTTTTATATTTTTGTACCGGTTATAACATATATTTACGGGCTTAGTAGCACTAGACAATATAGTAATTATGTAGATTACCTATTTTGGTATGATCAAGGTGAAGAAGATTGCAAAAATGAAATAAATGAAATTTATTTCATTTTCTTCGCCTTTTCAATGAAGAAAATTTGTTAACATATGTAAGGCAAGGCGCTGAGCCATTAAAGCCGTAGTAATGTAAAAACTATATAATGCGATGTCTTTTATGAAAATAAAGATAACTCTTTGAGTTCTAAAACTCTATAAACTTCGAAATCAATTATAGTAGAAGTTGTTCCTTAAACCACTTTACCTTTGTTACCGAAAGTATTCTTAATAAATCGTCTTCTTAACCCGAAATTATTATTAATATCGAAAGTCTTGAATCGATCGAAAAGAACATTAAATAGTAAATTGAGTATTGAAAATCCGATCCCAGTCAATATACTTTCTCGTGACATAATCAGTGATTAGAAATCCGATCACCGCTGACATAAGCCACTCGTGACATAGTTGATAAATTGGAATTCCGAACCTAGCTAGTATCTCCTCGTGACGTATCAATCTCCGAAGGCAACTCAACGTAAACACGTGATTCTAAAGAAGCGAACATTCCAAGTTAAAGAGATAGAAGATATTAATGTTAGAAATATTGATACAATAAAACAACCAAGCGACCAAAGGATACTTATATTAAACCCGGCAACACATTACAAGACCCAAGGGACCTTGTAACTCGAACCAAGTCTTCCACGCCTCTATTCGAAGCCTTCCACTATAAGGTCCTTGGAGTCTTGACGCTAATTTTGAAGCATTATAGTTATAGTTTAGATAGTTTAAGTAGTTTTAGTGTAGCATTTAGTTAGTTTTAGCTTTAAAGTGGTTAGTCACACTTTCACACCGTTCATTATATTACTTTATCTTCACGACAATTTCGCTTTATACACCTCATAGTGTATTTAAAGAATGACTTTCGATGGAGGGTAAAGGAAGGTTTTATATATATATAACATATAACATATAATATACACAATCTGTACTGTACATAACGCTTATCTTGTAAACATACTTTATTGTTTGCTACGCTTTCAATATCTATATATTATATTATTGAATAGAAATATACATTCAAACCGAACATAGGTATACCTTAAAACCCTGAATTAGCAAGTAAAAGCTAAATTAAACGAAAGTCCTGCATAATATCATATTACACACAACCCAAAACAATACAGCCGACTGGGATTGCTAAATCGGGGAATCAAATGCGTTAAAAAGTCAGTAATTGGTGCATACGAAATTGCAAGCAGGTCTGACCGGAAATTATTACTTAACGACTTTACATAAACAATTTTCGATTTCTAAATTTTCAATGGTTCAGAACTTATAAAAGAAGCGGATAGAAAAAGTATATTAACCAAATCAGTAAAATCTCTGATGCACAATACGTATTTAGAATTAAAAAGTTTTGGGATGGAAGTTGATTGACGTTACCTAACATTGTGCCACTCGATAGTAATGAAAAGTTTAAAATAACAACGGATACTCACGTTCAAACTGGCAATTATAATTTTTATTTTTTCTCGTATTTAAAAATTAAAATGGATCGTAGTAATTCGTTATATCATAAAAAATCGACTAATTTAGACCCGTATGAACTTGGATACAATTATCAGCATGGGATAGAGGTTGAAATAGATGAACATAAGGCATTCTGAATTATCAAAAATCAGCAGAAATGGGTGACGCTAATGGAACAATTAGTATTGGAAATTGTTATCGAAATGGAATCGGTGTTGAAAAAGATGAAGATAAAGCATTCATTTATTATCAGAAATCTGCAGATATGGGGCATGCTACAGGAACATATAATGTTGGAAATTGTTATCAAAATGGAATTGGGGTTGAAAAGGATGAACATAAAGCATTTATTTATTATAAAAAATCAGAAGAAATGGGGCAAGCTAAAGGAACATATATGGTTGGGTATTGTTATGATGAAGGAATTGGGGTTGAAAAGGATGGACATAAAGCATTTATTTATTATCAAAAATCTTCAGATATGGGTCACGCTAGTGGAACATTAGCTGTTGGATATTGTTATAGAAGTGGAATTAGAGTTGAAAAGAATGAAAAGAAGGCATTTGAGTATTTTAAAAAAGCTGTGAATATGGGCCATGTTAGAGGAATTTTATATGTTGCAGACTGTTATCGAAATGGAATCGGCGTTCCAAGAGATATACAACGAGCTAACCATTGGTATAGAATGGAAAGAGATGTAAAAAAGAGAAGATTATCATATGAAAACATTGATGATAATTTAAAAATACTATTAAATGATGAAAATATAAACTATCATGGATTTCTTTTAATGAATTTAAAAATATACAAGAGATAGGAAAAGGTGGATTCTCTACCGTATATTATGCTTATTGGCACGATAAAAATACAAGTTCTTGGATACCTATTGCGCTTAAATTGATTCATGATTCAAAAGAATGTAATCATGAATTTGTCAATGAGGTAATATTAATATAATTAATGTTTTGTTATTAAAGCAATATTAACGTTTGTTTTAATAATATTGTAGTTGAAAAAATATTGTGAGATCAGATACGAAAATCCATCCTTCTTAAGATGTTATGGAATATCAAGTGATGATACCTCAAAAGATTATATAATCGTTATGGATTATGCGAGTAAGGGCTCATTGCGTCAAAATCTTTGTTCAGTAGCAAAAATGGAATGGAAAGATAAGTTGAATTTGTTATATTGCATCGCATCAGATCTTGAATCAATCCATTCTCAAGAATTAATTCATCGAGATTTACATTCTGGAAATATCTTGCAAAATCGAAATTTAAATAATGCGTACATTACAGATTTGGGAATTTCGACATCGTCTGATGTGGAACAAGAAGGTGAAATTAAAGGAGTTATGCCATACTTAGCACCTGAAGTTCTAATGGGCAAGCATTTTACACAGGCGGCTGATATATATAGCTTTGGAGTCATCATGTCTGAAATATCAACGGAAAGAAGAGTATTTGACGGTGAATCTTTTAATATTGATCTTGCGCTAGAAATTTGTCTGGGAAAAAGACCAGAATTTGATGAGGGGACACCTGATTGTTACGTTAAATTGGCTAAAAGATGTATGGATCAGGATCAGAATAATCGACCTATAGCAACTGTTATTGCTCACAAAATTGGACATTGGCTTGACGAGATGAAACAGAATGATGATAATGAAATCAAAAACAAATTCTTGAATTCGATAAAATTAAATTTAATATAGAAGCATTAAAACATCCGAATAGCATGTACACCAGCAAACTCATCAACACGCGAGAGATAACGTGCAGATTATCAGATTCAGATTGTATTCTGAAATTTTTCTTATGATCTATAAATTAATATTAAGCTGTTCACATTTTTTGCATATCAAATACTGTGCTGTAAGTAAAGCATGTTATCATAAAATTATTAGTTGGAGAACAAGCACCACGTATTCATCATGATTATATAACAACAAGGTAAATGAGTCGTCGCCAATTATTTTTCACCTTACTTGGTTTAGCAATTTATTGTAGTTTATTACATGAAAAGAACTTGAAGAATTTAATACAGTATTTGTAAGAACCGACACGTTTAGTATACTTCCATATTAAAAAAGAAGTATTAGCCACTTTAAGAGACATTTACATGGAAATTCAGAAACATGAACAATTTGAGGCGAACGCGTCCAACCAATAAACTTTAATTTTATAATGTATTATATGTTTCTTAAATGAATGAAATATTTTCTTTGACTTTTGCTAAGACGCGCATATGGTATTTTACACTTATGTATATATTATCTCAAAAAACTGGCTAATTGATCAATTCAAGATGTCCTAAGTAAAATTCTCTACGCCCCTGAAAACCCTTTCCCAAATACCAACTCTAATCCTAAATACTAACACTATCGTGAAAACTTTACATTGAAAATTTTTATATTCGAAACTTAGAAAAATACAAAAAAAACATAATTAAACATATGATAGGTGCGTTTTATAATAAATGTTTTCTTCCAAGAATTTGTATTTGAATCTCACAAATCATTCGTCATAATGATCTGTTGGTAAAACTTTTTAAAATTTCATTATATCGAAATTTTATCAGTAAATTCATCATGTCGGTGAATTTATAGCACTAACAAATCGACCTAAACCATATTATCACCTAATTCTAACACTTAGGGTTTTTACTGGAGTAACATATCCCAAAGCGAACTCCAATTTGAAATCGGATTTTAAGAATTATATGATAACCCGGAGCAAGATTAATTCTTAGGGGAATTTACAAATAAGGGCTCGGAAAGTGAAAATAATTACAAATACGGGCCCAATTACATATAAGAGCCTAAAATAACCGCGACGCTATTCACACTTGTGGCTTGATCGTTTATAATTTTGGACAGACCATCGTGACCTACCATATGTAGTTGTGTAAGTAATATGTAATGATCGTTTTATTTTGGTTGTCGTGTTTTTTCATGCAGAGATCAACATAAAAGATTTCCATCTAAAACCTAGAAAAGGAAATATTTACTCCTGCCATTTTGTATACTGTCGCCAAAAGAAAAACCGACAATTTAAATAAGTCTATATTTAAATTGTCAGGTTTTCTTTTGGCAACACACATATATTACATGATCATGATCATGATAGCGAAAGAAAAAATAATTGTGTCCCGTTTAAGATACCTTATGAATAATGATAGAAAACATCTTTTAGATGTTGACACGAATATGTTCAGCCTTCTGTTTTATAACTTTCTTAGTCATTTTCTTTTTTTTTTTTATCGGATTTTTTTAACGGTATGATGAATTGATAATCACTGATCGCCAAAGACATTGGCGAAAGTCCATAGTGAAAGACTGTGGTAATCGATTTATTATTATCATGATCGTGAGAAAAAAAAGAAATATTAGAAAATTTTGTAACATGATTCGAACTTGTAAACTAGATCAGCAGTGGCTTTGCTTCTCGGTTCTTTATAAAAAAAATAAGATGCCAAATGTATACGTACTCTTTTTTAGTTATTTGGTTAGCAATCTATAACTTTAGCTTATCTACCCTTGCTATATTTAATAAAATATAAAATATGGCTATACAATTTTTTAGTTTATTAACATTATATTAAGGGCATCCTCAATCTCATTCTCGATGTGATTAGCTAGTGTCGCAATAATACACAACCTATAATTATATTTTTATTAAATTTTGTTGGGGTTTACTAATTTCTCCCCAATTTCCTATTGGACAAATACAAATATCGTTTTCCATTGGATGAAACCAATTACATTACTGATCAGCGTGGCTAAAAATTTCTCTAATGTGCTGCAATTAAGAATAAATTCCTTTCAAATATTATTTTCGCAATGCTTACATATCGATTAAAAAAATTTTTTTTTAAATAATTCTTTCGTTGTTCAATACTAATGGTTTGCACTTTTTGAGTTTAATAAATACAACCCATCTTTTAACTTTTAATCAAACTATAATGAATAATAATTTCATTTTTCATTCACCAAATTTAATAATTTTTCAGCAAAGATGACCCAAAAATTGAAGGATTTTAGGCTGATGTTTTTCTATATATATTTAACGGATAATGAAGGCTATAACTTTTTTCGAAAAATATATTTTCGTATTACCTATGATACCTTTTAGTGCGAAGTAGCAAATGTAAAATTACTATAGATAGCCTATAAAAAAATTTTTAAAAAAATTTACTTGTTTTCACAAAGCATAAGTTGATTCTGTTACTGTTGCAACAAAAATTTAATTGGTAAAATCATGAAGAGGTGAAGTAAGTGAAACGAAGTTGAAGCTTCAACAGATAGTTTAATAAAAAAATTTTTTATTAGGTTTTTAGGAGGCGTAGAGAAGATTATAAAAAATAAAAAGAGTACGCTCAAGCGTTATTAATTGTGATGTTTGAGTGTTACCATGATTATTATTTAGTTGATTGATTGGGATGCTTGAGAATACACTTAATCAAAAATCTTTTAAAAAAATCATTAAGCAAATTTAAGTGTTTCAAAAATCATGAAACCTGCCGTAAAGTGTAATGGCAAAAATGATAAAAAAAAATTCATCAGTCAGTTTTGGTACGTATAAATAATATATATTTTTACCATTTATGTATAATTCTAGAAACATAATTTCAAACAAATTAAGATAATAATGGATAATTTATTCGGATCATTTTCTAAATTGGTAATTTCATTGTATGCAAATTGTGAGATTTTTTTTTTTTCACTAGCGCAGCGCAGTGCTTCGAAGCGCTGCTCTTGCTAACGCTAATATAGAGATATAGAGATATATATAGATAGAGTATCTTACAATCGGTTCAAATTTTCGAAAAGCATTGCACGCATGTGATATAATTTGGAATAAGTCCGGCGTGATGTACCGGAAATTTATTTTTATTTAAAGAACGCATACATCAGTTGCGATTGATGTAACAAATAAATTGAACGGGATATGCGCCCGGAAAAAGGCAATCAAGATTGCGCCGGTGGTTTCCCGCCTGCGTAACGCAGGCCGGCCTACAAATGAAATAAGCAGTTGCCACCAAAATGGCAGGATTCGAACCATTCCCACTTGATATGCTGGGAATATTCGGTCCGGAAAGATTTTTTTTTTTTTTCCGTAGTAATTCTACGAGGAATGTATTCCTGGGAGGGTGGGACAGGGTGCAAACGGAATGTTTGGCAATTCATTTAGATGTTGAACACGCATGTAGTTGCATAACTATATATACCATCATACTTATCTATGAACTCGGTCGATCTTGTTCGGGAGCAGGAGATTTCTTCATCGTATTTTCCCATGATGTACCTTTGCACTGCCCGGTACATCATAGTTACCGGATCCAGAAGTTGATAGAACGTCATGTCTGGCTTTCTTTATTTCCTCCTGACGCCATTTTGCTGCGCTGCCCGGAGTTACGTCTACAGGCGCATGACTCAAATTCAGCTGCGTTCCCGTGACTGGTAAGCATCGCATCTCTGCTTAGCCATCTTTTCGATCTGTTGACTACATGTCAACTTGAATGAAACCCAGATTTACCAAAAGTAGCTAACTTGAAGAAAATCAATTTTCAAAAATATATGCTAATTTCCCGAAAAGTAATTCAGCGTAACACCAAAAGCTAATCATAATAAGAAAAAAAAAAAAACTCCGCCTAGTTCATTAATTAAAAAGTATATACGTAGACATAATGAGACCATAAGGTTTTGAACACAAAACAAAAACCAAAATATTGTTAATTATATAAAGATAAAAAATTTTTCACCTACACAAATTTACCTTTTTGTCGATTATTTTATTGATTACTAAATAAAAATGAATAAACTTTCATCTGGTACTATTAAAAAGAATAAAAAAGCCAGAAATAAAAGACAATTACAAAAACTTAGTGCTAATCATGAAACCACTGTCTTTGCTGTTACTTATAGTTTGGAATATGCTATTCAACAGACCAAAGAGAAAATTGCTAAAGTACATATATTAATTTGATTTACTTATTAATAATGATTGAAATTTGTATCACTTCTTTTTGGTTTACATAAATTATTATTTTGAAATAATAAGATATCACATGAATGTCGTGAACAAAATCGAAGATTTCGAGATCGTGAATTCGATTTATTTGTAAATAAGGATGATTGCCTTTATAATAAGAAAACAGAGAAATTTAACGCTACCAACATAAAACGTGTCAATAGCATTTGTAAACAGCCACAGTTTTTCATTGACGGTGTTGAGCCAAATGATATTAAACAAGGAGGTGTTGGCGATTGTTGGTTTGTAGCTTCATTGGCCGTCATTACGAATATTCCAAAATTATTAGAAACTATCTGTGTTGCTAGAGATGAAGAAATTGGAGTTTATGGATTTATTTTTTTTAAGGTACATATACTAATTATGCTTTAAGTAAAAACTTAATGTAAATAAAGAAAAGAATATACTGTATAATAATTACATATTTTATAATAGGATGGTGATTGGGTTTCAACTGTCGTTGATGATCAACTCTTTACAACTGGTAAAGATGATAAAGAAAATTTTCAATTAACTTTTGCGTAAGTGTTAATTTATGATTTTCATAATTATAGAGTTATTACTTTAACTTTTCGATCTTTGTTAAAAATTATTCAATTATTAGTCATTGTTCGAATGAAAATGAAACTTGGTTACCAATAATTGAAAAAAATCCATGGTGATTACGAAAGCATTGTAGGAGGTTGGACTGGCGAAGGTATAAGTAATATTCACAAACAGTATTATTCATCATTTTAAACACTTAATTAAAAAAATTCCCTCTTCTCGATTTTTTTAAATAGGAATAGAAGATATAACAGGCGGTGTCTATACACTGTTATTCACCACCGACATTCTAGATAAAGATAAATTTTGGAATGATATATTAAAAAACGTTTATTACTAGGATGTGCTAGATTTGAATCTAGTGATACAGATATTAAAGATTTAAAAGGAACTATTAGCAATCATGCTTATAGTATTTTACGTACAGCTGAAACAGATGACGGTATTAAACTTTTACAAATGAGAAATCCATGGGGAAAAACTGAATGGACCGGTAAGTCAATGAAAATTTTGATCATGGTTCTTTATCATTCTTTTTTTCACTAATTAATCTTATAAAAAAAGGTGCATGGAGTGATGGAAGTAAAGAATGGACACCCGAACGTATGATTAAATTAAATCACCGGTTTGGCGATGATGGTACTTTCTGGATGAGTTATGATGATTTCCTTAATTATTGGGATATGATTGACATGTGTAAATTATTTGATTCAAGTTGGATGGCTTATATAACTTGGATTAATTACAATGTTGTACCAAGATCTAAAGGAAAGTTTAAGCTAAGTTTACCGGAAGAATGTCATTTGATTATAATCCTTCAACAACCAGATAGTAGATATTTTTGTGATGATCCTAAATATGAGTATGTATTTTTTTTTATTATCAAGTTTTTATATTATTTTTCTGTTCATTATCTAATAATTTCATATGATATAAAAAGTTATCAATTAAGTTTCCGAGTATTCAAAGAAGGTGATGATTCAACTTATTTAGTCCGTAGTCGTTCGACATTTCCATTCGCTTCTCGTAGCATAAACCATGAAGTTAAACTTCCAGCTGGAGATTACGTAATTATTCCTCACGTAACCCGTGAAACTATTCCTGAACCGGAGAAAAAATCCGATGAAAATAAAGATGAAAGTGCAGACAAAGTAGTTAATATAAAAGATATAGAGATTGAGGTTAGGAAACGTAAAGAAAACCGTATTAATAAGCTTTCACTTGGGCTGGACGCTAACGATGACGAAGAAGAAGATGATGATGATGAGGATGATGATGATGATGAAAAGAAAGAAAATTGGGAATTACAATTGGGATTAAGAATTTATAGTAAATGTGCAGGAATTAAATTGGAAGGAGATCCAGGAGAATTCCCTAAAAAGAAAGATAAAAAGGAAGATGAAAAAGCAGAAGATAAAGATCCGGAGGTTGACACTAAAGTCATTAAACCTAAAGATGAAGAAGAAAAAGATAGTGATAAAAAAGATGAAGAAAAAGATAGTGAGAAAAAAGATGAGAAAAAGAATGAATAAGAAAAAATCAATTTTTATCTTTATATAATTTGCCATTTTCATTTAAAATTTATTGGAATATACTTATATTGGCCTATCTTTGTTATTTCTATTTAAATCTATCCGTTTATGTGTATAAAAATTTATTTCGTGGATTCATGTAATTCTTCAATGTAAATCAATCCTAAAGCAGAACTGCTACATGTTGTTTTATAGGATTTGATTATACAGTAAATTGGCTTATTATTTTTTTATATTTTTGCTATAAATGTATATGGAATAACTGTAGATTCAGAATCCACTTAAAGCTGAGTTCGAATTTTAAAGAAAACCTTAAGTGGTTACTGAATTTTATGCGATCATATTAGCAAATAATAGATTTAAAGTTATGATTTTTTATTTTGATAAATAATTTTATTGAAACTTCCTTAACCTACGTATAAAGATATATAAAGTAGAGCAGAGCATGATACCTTAGTAAAAAATTGCAATACATTTATTGCAAAGTGTTCTCAAGCATTACTTAATGAATCAGATGCAAAATTTTAATTAATTAATCCGAAATCAATAAACTAACCATATTATATTAGTTACTAAATCTGAGAATGTAGTGTGTCCAAGAAAATCAGATTTTCTTTCGCAATCTACTATTTTCGTGCCTTTGGGAACTTTAATCTCATAGGAGACTTCATAATAAATGAATTTATTTTATCTAAAAAATTTATTTATCATAAAAAGAATTTAATTTAGAAATATACATATTTTTTTTAAAAAAAAGCGAATACATATATCAAATTAAGAATGTTTATGATCTAGTCTAGGTTAGTATTAAACCCAGCCTGGAACTGAAAGATTCATCTGCTTTAGGCACATACTGTCAAACAAGTATAATTTAATTAATTGTTTAAGTTGGAATATGATGCAATTGCTAATGTATCTTCATTGTCAGCATATGAAGGTTCGTTACATGAAAACCAGCTACTAACTGCTCACAAGGAGCAAATTTACAGAATCCAAGTGGAAAGTTCTGCCATCTTTTGTATCTTAAAACATCATATAAAAGTCTGACAATTTTATGTCTATGCTGGTGCGTTACGCACTGCGAATTCAACTGATACTATGATATCCGGCGCAATTGTAGTTACTATTCCTGAGAAAATATCCCCTCGGTTTATACGTACATCGATTGCACTAATATATATCAATAAAGATCATTCAAAATAGTTTAATATCAGCACTTTTGGAAATAATACGACTATATGAATGCAATCACTATATAGTGTGAAGTGCTTGTAAACCACTTTTACATTTTATCAAAAAAAAAAAATTTATTTAAGATTTTCGCTTAAGATTAATTGTATATTGATTTCAAAAGTGTTTTATCTGAATGTATGATCTTCTAGATGCTATATAAATACTTTATGTTTTTACATTAATTAAACCAACTATAATTCTTCTAATATCTATGCTTACTCTTTAACCTTAATTAATTCTGAATTTAAAAATCCTTACTATGAAATAAACAAAGTAAATAATATGAAACTTACTTTGACTATTATTCTTTCTTTACTTTTCATGGCTGTAGCGATTTATGTTTAAAAAAACCAGATGCAATACCAAACACGAAATTTTTGCTTTACCAACCAATGCCACTTAAGATGATATCAATAAAAATAAATATATTGTTGAAAATAAACGATATAGTAAAAAAAAAAGATCTTGCAACATATATATTAGATGATAAAATTTTTTCATTAACCAGGTTTTTGTTAGACTCTATTGCAGAAATGATGCAAAGGTTAATAAACCCGTGCGGTAATAATGATTAATTCATTACACTCACTTCTTTATGGTCAGTTTTTGGACTAAAGTTCATTCTAAATAAATTTTAGGCAAAATTTTTCTTTGATTTTAAAGAAATTTAAAGAAATAGTTCCTAATAAAATCCAAATTATAAAATGTTGAAGAGGAACTGTTGATATCACAAATTGGAAGTGATTTCTCACTTTTGAACATAAGAATAATAATATTTGACAAGCAAGATATAATTTAATACATTATCAATTACTAGTTAACTATTTCTAATTGTCACGGAGTTTACTGGACTACTGTGTACTTCTTGGCTTTTACTGAGTCTTTACTCACTTGGCTAATTTATTCGATGACCGTGTATCGGATAGTCATAGGTCCTTCCACCGACGATATACACACACAGATATCAGTTTATTCACTAAGGTCGTTTTACACTAAGTAAACTTCGCAAAGTTCAAAGCTTCGTACTTTCCCCTTTGGGATCGATACCCTATGTTAATTACTAATGCGTCACTGATTATTACATACTTTCCCATCGCCCATGCAATCATTATTCAGACTTTTAATTAATTTTATGCAAACCCGAATCACACCATTTATGCAAATCTCGATCCGATACCTGACCCTTGCGCTACGAATTTCCGGAGCAACAAAATCGACCACGACAGTAATTACGTAATTCATTTTTAGACTTGTCGTTAAACAATATTACTTTTTTACATTTTTATAATAGCCATTAATTGTTACAATTACTATCTTATGCAAATCAAGATCTATTCTTATTTTTTCTTATCATCAAATAACTATTCACGTCGAATTATTAAATAAGTATACATGTCACTCGCTGAGTTATTAATTTGAATATTAGAATAAACATAATTATATCGTAACACATGAAAAAAAATAACAAAAAGAAATTTTTTCATGATCATATGAGTTTGCTGGATAAATACTCATACTCTACACTCAAATAATCTATATAGATTTTATTATTGCGCAGTACTAACATAATGTCTATAAGCACTCTGATATTCCACCCTACTTCTAATAGTTCTTATACCAGTGTCGTCATTCTGGAAACTCGGACAACATTTAAGCATAACTTGACACCGAACAGCGAAGGCTAATATATTAAAATTGTTGGGGTCACAAAATGGACTGGTTGACTATACGTCAACCATGTTCAATTCGCAATTGAACGTCCCATATAAAAATTCCACCTCTTTTTTGAAAACTTTAAAATAAAGATTTCAGGATTAACTAGTATAAAATTCTAATCTGTGATCCCATATTACATATGCCAAATTTTTTTTCTTAGAATATCAAATTTGAATTTATATACAAAATTTTGAGAAATTCCAGTTAAATTCCCACATAGGCAGATTTTTCATAATAAATAAATGCTTTTTTGACCATTTTTTTCAACACCGTTTCCATAAAGATACCAATGTTCGGCTTATTACATTCTCTCAGCATCACCCATATTTCAGATTTTTAATAATAAATAAATGCCTTATGTTCATCCTTTTAAATTCCAATTCTATTTTCTATGATAGTATACACATTATTTTTCCATTACACTATCCAACTTTGCAAGATTATCGATAATAAGTAAATGCCTTATGTTCATCCCTAATTAATTTCTGAAAGGCTAATTTATTTTTTAAAAATATCTAAACTGACGTGCTTGTTGTTTTACTATATGTAATTTTGGTTACAAGCTCATTAAGTTAATATTAATTTATATCACTTATTAAAGACAATGCATTTATATAGATGTATATTTTCCAAAATTTGTCTGTGGTCCCGAGGGATGCGTTAAAAATTTCTGTGTAATGTTAACACAAATAAAATTCAATAATAACGAACTTGCTCAATCTCCCGATATCTATTTCTCAAAGTATTATTTCTCTGACCCCATAGTACTGGTAACCACAAAGCATATCTCTGGAAACCCGTTGCGCTGATAGAAGTTTTCACAAATGCATTTTTTCCGGTCAAACTAATTTCTCAACAATCTGATTCTTAAAGAATGAAATATAAGCACTCCGAAAATGTGTACCAGTTGCTGCTCCGGATCATGTGATAGTCCGGAATGAATATTCAGAGAATTTTTATAGTTTGATTTAGCAGTTTATTTTACATATTTCTTTTCATTGATTATGTATTTCGCGCAAATATTACAACACATGATAATATATATATATTTATGAACATTTGAAAATTTTTACATTATTATCAACTTTGTTTGCTCGTGTTAATGTTTTTCAATAAAATACTTTTTTTTTTTATGTGTTTTCATTATAGTCAGGTTGACATTTTACACTTTCTTCATTTGTTGTACTCAAATTTTTGCTCCACTTCGTAATGATTCAGCCTTTATGGTAGAATTTCATCAATAGAGATAAGCAGCCCAGTCCTTCCAATAAGGCCACTCCAAGCAGATTCTTTGTTTAACATAACATAAAATATTTTATGGGGGGGAGTAAAAAAAAATAAAAAATAAAAAAATCACTGCAATTTTATTAGCTGAAATAATTTAAAAAATTTAAAAAACTAATGCTGCAATTTGATTGGTTAATATCATGTATTATATTTATATAAAATTTTCAAAATTAGAGGGGAAGTTATGTTAAACAAATAATCAGCTTGGTGTGGCCTAATAAAGATTTAGCTTTTTTTCATAATTTTTCTTAGATGCATGTGGTCTTTGACATTTTTTGAAATTCGCTTAACTACCTTATTTGCTATAAAAATCTATATATAAATCCACATTAAGCTGCCCAATATTTATTTTTTCAAATTTAACTATTAGTTCAAGTTAAAAATGATTTATTATTTTATAAGTATTATTAAATACAAGTATGTTTTTGGAGTGGAGTAGGTAAATTAGACAAGTTGAACAAATCAGTTTGTATTATTATTATAATTATTGTTGTCTTTTTTTCATATGAAGCAAAATATAAAGTGAATATGAAGCACAATATAAAGCAAAATATGAAGCAAAACATGAAGTGAAATATTAGAATGCAAAATGGTCCAGGTTCAACCCAAGATTTTGTGAGTTAGGTCAGGTTTGGATTCATATTGGGCCCAATTTTAGGTCTACTATAAACAAGTTGGGCCCAGGTTAGGCTTAATAAAGTATTGAGTTGGGCTCGGGCCCTGTTAATTAACTCACAAAGCCTAATAATACTAAGCAAATATTTTAGCTCAATATACATAGTGATGTTGTTAGTGTCAAATTCAAATATTTTTATTTAAAAAATAAATAGTTATACAATATTGTCATGCTAAACCAGGAATAGTTGGCAAATCCAATGTGAAATAGTTATAGTTATAGTTTTGAATTCATATAAATAAATATTGGGTATAAAACTGAACACAGCATAACTATATTGATATAAGACACTATAATTTAAACAAACAAAATTTTATAAGATTTTTAGATGTATATAATATAGAGTGTAAAATACCTCTTTAAATAACATATTATAACAATTCACTACAATTTTCAATACTAACCTTAATACCGCAATACATAATGCCAGAATATATATTAAAAATAGGGAATTCAAGTACAGATCTGTTTATAATAATCTGTATAATTTAGAAATAATATTGGTAGTTGATAATTATATAAACTATACAAGTTGGACTAATAAATATCAGATGCATATTGGGAGACAAGTTTTCTGACATGTACCTGATAGTCTGCCATAAAACCTGCTAGATATAAGCAGCATATTGGCATTATATTATTAAGATATCAGGAAATAGATTGATATTAGCAAAATATCAACACAATATTAGAATATCTAGATAACTTACTCTTAGCACTCTGGGTTTAAAAATAAAATATCGGAATATCTCAATATTTTGCTATTATGTTGCTGATATCAATCTACCTCCTGATATCTTACCAATATACTACCAAAATATTGATATTTTGCAAATATTTGGCAGATCTATAGCAGACTATTCGGTATATATCAAGAAACTTGTCTTTCAATATTTATTGATTCAATCTGTATAATGTGAATAATAAGCTAAATAAGATGTGAACAGCTTATATTAAATACTTAGACCAATGAATAATCACTAAACTTAGACTAAGAGTGCTCAATATAATTAGATAGCTATTGTAATCATTTATATGTACTAGGATATTGAAGCGATCTCTACTGTAAGTTTGCTAAAGTCTATAACAAAAAAAGATGACTTCAAACTTTTTTTATCGATATAATGAACCTACTTACTAGTTAAACTACTTTTTACCAATTAAAAATTGAGTTCCAATCTGAATAAAAATTGAAATGAGAAAATTAACTAATACATATATTGATTAATAATGTTTAATTGATTAATTAAGAAATTATTTAATTGAAATATTATGTGAAACCTGATATTATAACAAAGAATTTTGTAGACCAATTTCAGCTCATTAAAGATTTTTAGAGCTGTTAACACTTATATAGTTTCTTTAAGTACTATATTGCTTTAAAATCATTATTATTTATAACAACTTGAGCATGGCCAAGTTATGCTCTAACCATAACACAAGTTATAGCTTCAATAATTACTTTAAAAAGTGATTTAATGCTTAGTCATAGCTTAAATTGCAGCTTATCTGTTTTGGTCACTTGGCTCTATTGTATAGCTAAAACCAGCTTTAGAATAAGCTGTTAATAGCTCTCTAAACTACATATCTAAAAACAGTTGATAGTAATTTTGTACTTGGTTAGTTCTATTCCAATAAGAATAATAACAAAAAAATATTAATTGTTATTTTCTTTAATTAAGACAAAAACCTATTAAAGCAATACAAAATACAAATTGAATGTTTGCTATAGTTAAACAAATCAGTTCTCACAGAAAGAAAAAGAAACAACCTATATAACAGAAGTAGTATTAGAAAGCCCCTCTCTGATATAAGTCGCACAAATCTTTCACAGATATTAGAACATGCATCAGGTTCAAACAGTGTGCCAATTGTTAATAGAAAGGAAAAAAAACCTACAACACAAGAAGAATCCAGTTTAGACGAAATCCTGACAGATTTGAAACAGAAGTTTAAAACAATAGAGCAAATAATTGCGATGCGCTTCTAAGAGGCGCCATTGGCACAGCAACAAATATGGGTAAAACAGAAAGCCTCACTTCTATTTTGAGAGAGCCCAAAATACACAAACAATGTGAGGACTTAATAAGTAGTAATGATTTCAAGTGGCTTAGTGTAGGTTTCCATAATATCAACGGGTTAAAGACAAATGAGCAAAATTAAAGAGTCTAGCAATTTTAGGAAAAGAAAAGAGTTTTTTTTTTTTTTTTTTTAATATTGAGGTGACCACTTAGACTCCTGGCACTTTATTAGTTCAAACAGGTGGGCTGTCCGAAGACAGCTTACATATTACATCAGTATAATGAGAGTACAACTAG
>CAJVPY010002008.1:0-17451 GCA_910591965.1 Dentiscutata erythropus | reverse complement strand
ATAATTTATTCATATATTAACTCTTTTATGAGTTGGGTATTTAATAATAAATATTACATTCATTCATTCAACTTTACACGTATCTATCTGTTTTTTAACTTTATGCAATAAGTTCTTCGCATGTAATTTATTGGTTTGTAAACTTCTTTAAGTGAAGTTTTCTTTGTTTTCTAGTATTAAAATGATAAACGTTTTAAAAAATTATGTAATTTGATTGGTTAATTATCACGGGCAATCACAGGTAGATTAACAAAATTAACTAATCATATGAATGTCTTTCTATGAGGTGTACCTCTAGCAAATTCTTAAGTTAATATTAGTTAGGATTAGGGTTAGAATTAGGGTTAGGGTTTAAATTAGAGTTAGGTAAAATTGCAAAAGGAGCATTTTTACTTAGTTATGCGATAGGGTTACCTTAGTAAAATTTTGAGATATAGCAAATTTTAAGTAAAGTTATGATTAGTTAGAGTTAGGGTTAGGGTTAGGGTTTAGATTAGAGTTAGATAAAATTGTATAATGATCATTTTTTATTAGTCGCACAACAGGGTTACTCTAGTAAAATTTTGAGATATAGCTAAGATGCACCATGATGCAGGTGCATCATCTTTTAAAATCCATAACTTAATAGTAAGAGAAATAATAATAATAATAATAAACTATAAGGTATGCCTCTCACAACGTACATACTTGATTTTGGTGGCGATACTAGGTGGATTTTGTTAACTCAGCATTAACCATTCCATTATTGGTATCTTAGCAAAATCCTCGGCTCTAGATGGTTTTTAGTCTCATTATTTCCTGTAATGGTAACAATATAAAGTTAAATATATCTAGCTTTTCTAGCGATTCAGAAAGACTGTTATTCTCAAGAATAGACTACAAGAAATAACTGATAGCCCATTTCACCAATAGAAATTTGATTAATGCTTTTTTTTTCGACAATCTGATTCCTCGACATTAAATCTAATCCACATTGTATATGCAAATATTTTAACAAAATATTCTTGTAGTAAAGGCTTTTGCACCATCTAATTCATTTATAATCGTTGGGCCAAGTTGATTTTTGCCAATATTTAAGGAAGTTATCATGTATTTTTATCATTAATAACACTTTCCCTCTTTCGAGATCAAGACCAATTTTTGATATATTTAAGGATATTAACTATTGTTCTTAGAGTGTTAATAATTTTTATCCTCATTTTTTGTTATGCCCAAACTCATTGTTGAAAAATTATAAATATTTTATAGTTTGATTATTGTTGATGGAGGATCGACTGCCAATGTAAGAAATTGTTTTTCGTCAAAGATTACCAAAATTAAAGTAGTTTTTGTTTCAATTAAACAAATTAATTTATCTAAACTACTTCTGCAAAAATATTTCTTGAAGTCAGTACTAAATATCATTAGATGTTTAACTCTTATCCTATTTATCAAATCATAAAGATGTAGTCCCTGAATAAATTTATCTACGGTTATTTTGATTCTTGTATAATAATAATAATAGTCCAGTTTTTAATATTTTTGGAGAAATAAAAAAATGCATAGCATTGTGCATATCATATGATGATCATCTCATTACACAAACGCGTGAATATGCATACAGTATTTTGTTTATGTACGTACGAACATTAAATTAAATTTGAACACGTGTACGGGCAGACAAAAGTCTCCAAATTGCATTTCTGACTTGATCTGCATAATGTTTATGCAGATGCATCAAAAAGGCAACTTTTGGAGAAGTGCATCAAAAACGTAATTTTTGTATCACTTAATGCATAGAGGATCCCTCCGGATCAAAAATTATGTCTTGTCAGTAAAATGGTGATTTGGAATAAACAAAGTTCTCTACAGTATATCATGAATGGAAGCACAGATTTTAAAGAATTTTGAAACAGAACTTCGATGCAAAAAAAGGTAAATTGACTTTGAAAAATTCTCTTTTCAAAGAACAAACCGCTAAACAAAAACCGAGAATATATTAATCTAAATTTATAGTTAAGGGAAAATAATTTAGGACGATTTTAACGCTCACCGGGAGTGCTATATCTCAAAAACATACTAAGTAATTAAAGTCAGGGAGTCTAAGTAAAAATGTTCAGGACCTGAAAACCTCATGAGAACTAAGATTGGGACCTTATATCTAATCTATATTATGTTATATAAAACTCATCTTTTATTCTAAAACTGCGCCCTAACCCAAAATATTAAGGAATGGTGAATTTCATCACCAGTGAATATTAAATAAATTCAATTATTTATTTCTGTAACATTATGGAATTAATTATTGTAGAATTTTAATAACTACCTTCCTAAGACATGTTATATTTACACATATTTTTATATAATTTAAATTTTGAAAATTTGCTCAAGATTTCTATGAACTAAATTGTTTGCTAATATATTCCGAAAATTTATTCGTGTCATATATCTTGCTAGTATATAAATCTCGAGAATGTATCTGCTTAATCGGCTCTGGTTTAATCTTATTAACTTCCAAAATTTCTTTTTTGATTCCATTATTATCCTCCTGATCTATTTCATCTAACCAATGAGTGATAATTTCAATAATTTCTTTTGCAGTAGGTCGCTTATCAACATCTTTATCCATACATCTCATAGCTAATTTAACATAAAAATCTGGTCCCAAGCATTTAGGTCTTGATCCATCGATAATTCTTGATACAAGATCACCATTAAACGGAATTCCATCAAATGCTCTTTGTCCCGTCGAAACCTCTGTCGCGATAATTCCAAGACTGTAAATATCTGATGATTGAGTGTATGGTTGTCCCATCAAAACCTCCGGTGCTATATACGGTAGAATTCCACAAATATTTCCTTCCTTTGCTTTTTTAGAAAGTCCAAGGTCTGTAATATATGCGTTATTTAAAGTAGGACTTTGCAAAATATTTCCGCTGTGTAAATCACCATGAACGAGTTCTTGCGAATGAATCGACTCAAGATCCAAAGCTATATAGTACAAAATATTTAATTTATCTTTCCATTCTAATTGTGATATTTGTATAAGATTTTGTCGTAACGATCCTCTTAATGCGAAATTCATAACAATAATATAATCGCCATAATCATTCCTTGACACTCCAATACATTCCAAAAATGATGGATTCTCGTAACCAATTTCACAATAATTCTTCAATTCGTGGATAAATTCTTGCGCGTTTTCGTTTGAACCACGAATTACTTTAAGTGCACCATTACCCCACATATTATTAATTCTATCTTCCCAACGTGCATAATATACAGTTGCAAAACCTCCTTTTCCTAATTCACCGATATCTCTGAACTCACTGTAATTAATCCAAGATAATTTAAATCTTTCATCATCTAAAATTTTCTTAAGTTCAGGATTGATGTGGTCTGGCGATCTATTGGTCTTTAAATGTCTTCTATACTTTGTATACCAATAATTTGCCTTCTGAATGTCCCTCTTTGTACCGATTCCGTTTCGATAAAGTTTAGCAACATTTTTCATTGCTGGTTTATTACCCACGTTAGCAGATTTTTTATAATATTCAAATGCTTTTTTATAATCTCGATCAACACCCCTTTCATGTTCATAACACCGACCAGCATTACATATTGCATGAGCATTATCCAAAACAGCAGATCTCTTATAATATTCAAATGCTTTCTGGTAATTTCTTTCTATTCCAATTCCGAATTCATAACAAAGACCAACTTCATTCATCGCATTCGAATTTCCTAAATCAGCTGCTTTCAAATAATATTTAAAAGCCTTCTTTTCGTCTTTCTCAACGCCGACACCATGTTGATAATTGTAACCAAGTGTACAAAGTTGTCCAGAGTCCTTTTTTTTTTTTAAGGAAAATAGATTCATTCTCTAAATAAAAGTATATACTTTAATTGTCCGGAGCGTAGTGGAGGGCATTTATAATTATAAATATCATATTCATGATTACGTATTTTGTTGATTCAATGATATCATTTTGAGCTAATCCAACTTCACATTATTATTTTTTATTAATACTTTAAAAGACTGCGAGGAAAAAAATTTTAAAAAGAATAAATATTGTATAATTGGGAAAGCTTAAATTACGACATTTTTACGCGGGTAACCGTAAATGTGGCCAGTATCGTAATCGGAAATTAAATTACAAGTGTCACCAGATATGTAATAAAAAAAAATTACGAAACCACGATTTCAAGCGATAAATATTTATTTATTTAATATATTAATTCTGAGTTTGTGTACATTTTGACGTTATTGATTGTTCGCGCTCAAAAATGTGATCTGAACATGTGAAAACCTCAGATCCAAGCGTGTTTACTGTACCGTATGATTAAGAATGTCGTAATCTTTGAGATTCTATTTTGGGTTTAAAATGTCTGTAATGAACGCCAAAATTGGAGATCTAAAACCAGGTAGGTATTTAATTTATTAAAACTACCTGGCTTAGATCCAGGGGAGACCTTCCCAAATTGGGGGGTCGCATTAAAAATGTAAGCTTATATATAAGGTAGATATGCCTAATTTGGCGCAGTGCCTAACTCTGCGCACTAACGATATCTTACGAACTGCTGATTAGAATCATATGATTTTGGTACCATTCGATTCGTCTCATCGTGACGAATCGAATGGTACCAAAATCATACGATTCTGATCAATAGTTCACAAGGTATTGTCATTTAGCCAAAATAGCCTACATATAAGATAGATATGCCTAATTGGTACAGTGCCTAATTCGGCGCACTAACGATATCTTACGAACTGTTGATCAGAATCATGTGATTTTGGTACCATTCGATTTGTCTCGTCGAGACGAATCGAATGTTACCAAAATCATACGATTTCAACTAATAGTTCACAAAATATTACATTAGAAATCTTTAATGCGCCGAATTAGGCACTGTGCTAAAATAAGACTGCGATTTTAGATAAACTTTTAAAAAGTGATATCTTGTGATTGAATGATCGAAATTAGTGGTTTTGGCGCTATTTGATTCGTCTCGTTGTGACAAATCGAATGGTACCAAAATCGTCTAATTCCGATCGACATGGCACGTGATATGCATCGTAGAACTTAACCGCGCCAAATTAGGTATATCTACCTTACGTATTTGAAAAAATTTTGTGTATGTCTGCATGCATACATATCCAATTTTTATTAATGAAACCGTAATATTACGGCGAATTACCTTTTTTTAATCCCTTAAATTTAATTAGATTTAGGGTTTTAAATATAAAGGTTCGGATTTTACGAAGCCCAGATCTAATTAATTAAGGGGATTAAAAAAAGGTCAAATACCAAAAATCCGCTATAATGGTCCATTCAATAAGTAAAATGTTCAACTTAAAAAATCATAATATTCATCCTCACAAACTTCTTTCGTAGTTCCATTATAGTGAAATGGTTGAAGTGAAGGAATATCTAAAGAATAAATTACTGTTTAAAAATTTTGTTATAAAATTTTACACAAATGATTTACAAGTTCAATGAAATCCAAGTTCAAGAAAGACAAATGCGGTAACCCTACATAAAAATATTATAATTATAGATGTAAATGTATAATTGCATAGAAAAGATATTCATATTTAACTCTTTTACTCCTTTTCAATAATACACGCATATCAAATCTCAAATGTAAATGTAGATTTGCATTATTAATACGCGTTTTATTTAAACTAAAGTGGATAAGTATGCGTAAGCCTAATTAAAAAATTTTGTCTGGATATTAGCGGTATTTTGCATAGCATTAAATATTTGTAAGAATGTGCATTACGAATGCAATACCGTCTAGATAAACGGCATCCGTAATTAAGGTTCGATCCAGATATAATTCAACTAAATTCTCCAAATATATTGTATAAAAATATTATTAATTGCTGTAAAATTTGATAATAATCATCTTAATTTCATAACGTAATATACGTACCATTTAGGAAACGTCAGTTTTGTATCAGACAAGGATAAGATAGTAAGGCTGAAATAAATAAGTCATTTTCAATAACTCGAAATAATTGATTAAAATGAAAATTCATCGTTTAAAGCTAACCTCTTAGCTCCTTCAAGATACATGGCTTCTGAATCATAAAACCAGTCAAGTCAAACTTTACCAATGGCAATACATACAGTATAATAAGTTTGAGGTCACAATCTAAAAAAAAAGGTAACACCTAAAACTAAAATTCATCAAAAAAGTCTTGTAATATGTCATCAAATCTTCCTTTCGGTTCGGGAAGTTATCAATATCAGGCTTGAAAATTTTTTTCATATTTTCTTTATCATCCAGTTGCTATTCAATCAATATTAATTATAAATAATTCTAAAATTACAAATCTTAAAAATTTTTGATCTTTAGGAGTTATTAATCTTTAAAATGGGGTTTAACTACCAGATAAGCTTCTTAAGCATTAACAAGAATTCCAGCCCAACAGAACTAAAGTGTGGGTATTAAGTATAAATGAATGAAGGAAATTGTTCGTGTATAAACACATTAGCTTGCATTCTAAGAATCGAATTATTATTGTTTATTACATTTACTGTATTTTCGCGTAATAACGCGCATCTGTAAATTATTTCGTTATTTTAGGACGGATAGTACAATATTTCAAGTCATTTTTATATTGAATGTAAATAGATTCGGTATAACAAATATATAATGTTAGTTATGTAAGCAATCTAATTAGGTTCAGATGTGATATCATATATAGGACACGTTGTTTTGAGATCAAATATACAAGTTTCAAAAAAGTAGGAATTTCAAAATAACGTCTATATGCATTATTACGCGTAAATACGGTAAGAGAGAGAACTATTTCTTTAAAAAAAAAAATTTCAAGCATCTTATTAAATGAGATATTTTTATTAATCGAAATAGTGCACCTATAATAATGTAATTTTAGCTATATTCATAAAATTTTGATAAAAATCAATAATACGAATAGTAATGTTGTTGAGTTTCTCAGGTATCATTCTTTCAGTGATTTGCTAATAATTATAGCGACATTCAATTGCTACAATAGATCAAAAAAAATAAACTCAATGTTTAGGTAATCTTAATAAATATTATTAATAACCCAACTACCTCCATTGCTTGTTTATTCAATTTTCGTATATTATTAATATATTGTTTTTTAAGTTTTCTAGTTTATTTACTAGATAATTAATAGATATGAGTAGCATGATCAATAGTAACTACCTGATAATTTTTAGTATAATAGTAGGAACTTTCTAGTAACAATAACGAAGGTTATAACAAAAATATAAAACTGCTTGAACGATAACCCTATTTACTCTAATAGTAATGAAATTTTTTAAAAAAGATAGTTTGGATAAAGTTTGATGATCGGAAAGAAGATAATCACATTAGCACTAACACTATTTAAAAATTATAATCTTTGATATAATATACTACGTGTCCAACACCTTATGATAATACGTAGATTAATTTGAAATTTGATCGTCCGTTATGACCCACCTAGTATCGCCACCAAGATCAGGTACGTAAATCCGGAGCTTAAATTTATTTGCCGAAATTAAAATTAATGAAATACAATAATGACATTTGATCTAGTTATAAAATTTTCCTTTTGGCTAGATTACTATTATTGCCTTTTTCTTTTCTTTTTCTGTCTAATTTAGACGGATTTCTTAATATCTGTATGTCTGGCTCAAAAAACCAGTAAAATAATAATATTATGATACGAAAAAAGTCCAACCAAAACCCCAATCAAAACGAGAATATTAATGCATCTACCGGTGCAACAAACAACATAGCAAAAGGCAAAGAAAAAGAGATAATTAATGTTATTGAGGAGTTGAATATTATTATAAAAAGTTCTGAACAATTAAGCGTTAATTTTCAAGGCGAAAGTCAAGCCAGCCAAACCGATTTAGAGCGATATTTTGAAGTCAAAGAAAAACAAAATGAAAAGTCTAATAATGAACTTTTTCACATGACGCCCCACGATCGCAAAAAGTTAGCTGAAGAGTTTAGCGGATTAGACAGGATTTTATATGAGAAATTAGAAGCAAAAACGGGAACGAGACAAACAAAAACAAACGAATTAGTGATGGGCCAAGTCATTTTTAGCGTTGTTAATACGATACCTATTATAGGAAATGCGGTGCAACTGGCTTCCACTAATGCTCTTTTTTCTCTTCTTGACAACGAAAGGATAGCGAATGAACATTGTTTCACTGTTGCTGAAGTCAAGGAAATTATTAACCAATTAGGAGTTTCTAATATTGTTGATAATACGGAAAAATTGAAACAAATCAAAGAAACTGTTATGGATATAGAACAAGAATTTTTAACCCGAATAACCAACTTACAACAACAATTACAAGAAGCCAACACTAGAGCAGAAAATACAGAAAAGCAATACCAACAGCAAGCCCAAGCCGCAGCCGAGGAAAAACGCAAAAATGACGAAAAACGACGCAAAGAACAGCAACTTTTACAAAGTAAGGAAAAAGCCGAATATGAAGCCATTAAGTTAAGAATAATAATAATAATAATAATAATACTAATAATAATAATAATAATACAATAATAATAATAATACATAATAATAAAAATAATAAATAACAATTTATGTTGGAATTTTTCTTTTAATATTGTAATAAAATTTGCATTAAATGTTCAAACCGCATAAATGAAAGCAAAAAAAAGAAAATGTGAGGATCAAATTTTAAACGATATTTGCATGCAAAAAAAAAAATGCTATAAAATCCGAAGAGCTTGAATATATAGTTTATGAGAAACTTATGGATATTGAAAAAGAAAGTAATATATATATGTTCTTGATATAATCGTAGATATTCTTAAATAATTAATTAATTAGATGTAAATGGCGCAAACGAAACATCTGCAAGTTCAATAGCACTTAAGATTGTAAAGATCTGTGAAAAGGGAGATGGGTATACCATAAAAATATCATAACAAATCAAGACTACTTCGTTTACGTATTGGTGCAATTGTCGCTATGAGCTTGAAAAAAAAAGATGATAAAAATAAACAACGCAATACTGCAATAGGGGACCATGACATCTTGTTAATCCTCTTGGGAAGATAGATGCATCATTTTCCAAAAGGTTTGTTATTTTATGTATAAATTTTTTTTTAAAAAAACTTCTATTATTTTTCAATATCCTTCTATTACAATATTATGGAAGCTAAGAAAAACTTTATGGGAAAATATTCGATCAACCTTAATTAACCAAACACAAGTCAATTTAACGATTAATCTTGTAAATACAGAAAACCAAAATATACATAATGAAAAATCGAGTACTGAAGATATTTGAATTCGAATCTGAAATTTTAAGAAAATATAAAAAAGACTCATCATAAGGTATAAAAATAATTTTTTATTATTGGCTGCTTCGCATCCAATAACTATATATTATCGTATTTTCGTATTTTACATAATAATTTTATGTTTTAGGCGCTTGATTATCTTGAAAAGTCTAACAATCTTCCCAAGCAAAAAAAAATAGCTTCGAAGCATTGAATCGAACTTTAAACCTATTCAAAAAATAGTAGATGACGTTAAAGATTCGAACGAGCAAAGAAGCTTCCAAAAACTTTGAGTGGACGACCTTTATTGGTAGTATTAAGTTCAAATTTAAAGCTTTATACACGTATTAAAAAAAATTCGAATTTGGGTATAAAATGCATTTTAAATATTCGAATCGAATATAATTCGTAATGATAATTATGCAAATTCTTAAATTTTGATAAATAATATGAACAAATAAATAAATAATAAATAAGTAAAAAAACTTTCAATTATTTCTTCAAATTCTCATAACTCGGTTATTCTTGTGCTTAGATTGAAATTTAAAAAGCAATTACGTGCCTGATTTTGGTAGCAGTACGTACTAGGTGCGTTGCCCGTTATGATAAACTGAGCCTCAAGAACTGGTTCTTAAAGACTTACATGATGCATGAGGCTTATCTGCTAAAAATTGTTAGTAGAATAAGGCCGTTCTCAAGCACCTCACTCAATGGATCGGATGTAAAATTTTAATTAGTCGAAATTAAATAAATCAATCAATCGAGTTAACCAATTCGATCAGCAAATCAACCCATCTTTTAACATTAAACCAAACAGTAATGAATGCTGCTATTCCATTTTTCGCTCATATAAACAATAAATTTTTTTTTACTTCTTGTTGCTGTAAAGCAATTTTCGCTAATGATTCCATAAGTTGTTGCTGTTGCGACAAAGGGTTAATATTGGTAAAATCATTAAATGGAGAAATCGACGTAACCGAAGCTGAAGATTCGGCAGTCGGTTGAACAGAATTTTTTTTATTGGATTTTTTAGGCGTTTTAGGCGGCATGACGAAGATCATGAAAAATAGAAAAAGAGTATACTCAAGCATTTAATTCTATAAATATCGCCATTGATTGTGATGCTTGAGCGTCATCACGATCATTCTTTAATCAATTGATTTAGATGCTTGAGAACGGCCTAAGTCCAGTATATTATAAAAAGTTCGAGATGGCTTTCTCTTGGCGTCACTTATATATTCAGTGGGTATACGATGAACAACTAACGGGTACCCATGATACTACCCTAGCCCTACCCGTTTGTGTAAGGGCTTTATTTTTAAGCCCTTACCCTACCCTAGGGCCCAGAAATCAATACCCTAACCCGGCCCTTATGGTACTATTCGCGGGTATCCATGGGTAGCCCAGGCCCATGCGGAGGCCTAACCATAAGGATAGCTGCACAGTGCGTGATGCCATGCAGAACCAGTACAATCTCTTGCTTGCATTGTAGTCTAGAAAGTTATTTGTATAATGATATTAGTTAAACTACTGTTTATTAAACATGGGTAGATGTGCAGTTATAGTTGTTAGATGAAACCTCGAGGTTTCGCACTGATGAAAGTCAAAACCTAGTTTCGACTTTCGTCAATTAAAATCTCAAATGATGAAATGTCAAAACTGTCAAAAGGTGTCGAAACTGACAAAAGGTGTCAAAACTGGCGAAAGATGCCAAAATTGTCGAAAGGTGATAAAAGGTAAAGAAACTGATGAAACTACAAAGGTGACAGAACTAATAGAAGATGATGAAGCAGATAAATGTTATTGAAGATAATATGAAATTACAAAAGCATAAATATATAATAATTACTAAAATTTTATTATATAATAAACAAGTGTAAGGACACCTTAGCTTTCTATATTTTATGTTTATAAAAGGCTATATAATTTATACTTAGAATAGTTTTAATAAGAAGCTTAATAAGCAAATTAATAAAAAGAGATTAATTAATTAAATAAATTAGCACAAATAAGAAATTAATAATAAACAGATTATTTTACATATTTCAGTGTTTCGATTAAAAAATAATTATTGTATATTGGCTAAATTGACTTGAAGACAAATTAGTGCGAATAATAAATTAATAAGAGGTGCATGCATTGTTTCCAAATCTTTGATTAGAAGTATTGTTATACTTGCCAGTTAAATTGATCTAATAAAAAACTTAATAAAAAGAGATCTGTATTATTTCACTTCATAGATGCCACATTTCATGACAATTATTCATCGACAAGTTCATTTTACCAACAGTCTATTTTACTGAAGCTCTTTTACAACATGACTTGTTGAAATGAGCTTCAGTGAAATAGGCTGTCAGTAAAATAAGTTTGTTAGTGGTGGAATGTAGTGTCTATGAGATGATTGTTAATAAATTGATCAGATCTCAATAAAAAGTGGCCTATCAGGAAGTTAATAAGAAACATGGATTATAACATGTTATTGGCTATCAATTTTCTAAAAATTACAGAGTAGTGAAAACATTCTTATTGCTTTATATTATAATTTCTGGTTTTAAAAACTAAATAACTAAATATACAAGCCATATCAAGCCAATAAACAGCTTCAACATTAAATATAAATAAAAAGAAAGCCTCAATAGATTTTCATTAATTTTTTTTTTAGTGAGAGCACCAGAATTTGTTAAGAGTTTTGGCAATAACAGATTTTTTTTAGTAATTTTTATTTTTTCTTTTTTAGCAGGAGTACTAGAGTTTTGTCAAGTTAAGTTGTGGTTTTGACTTTCATCAGAAGGATTTGAGAGTTTTGACTTTTGTTAGAAGAATTTGAGATTTCAACTTTTGACAGAGGTTTTGTCATTTAGGGCTCAGGCTTCAACTTTTGTCATTAAGCAAAAATGGTTTTGTCTAACAACTATATGCACAGTGCATGATGTTATATAGAAGCAGTACAGCATGTACTGAATTTGTGACAGGTTATGTCGATCACTGAATCAAAAGAAATCAAGTGCAGATTTTAATTTACTTTATATTCAATATTTAGTTATACCCATATACCTAAAATCTCATACCAAAAATATTAGTTTGAAGTCAAACCATGGTTATCATAGTAAAATGTTGAGTTATTTACAGTTTTTCTGTTTTCTCATTGAGAAAACAGAAAATCGTAAATAACTCAAGACTTTACTATGATAACCGTGGTTTGACTTCAAACAAATATTTTCAGCACGAAATTTTAGGTATATAGGTATAACTAAATATTGAATATAAAGTAAATTAAAATCTGCACTTGATTTCTTTTGATTAGGTGATCGATATAACTTGCCACAGATTCAGTATATGCAGCAGTACAATTGTATATAACAAATTCAAGCAGCCTATTTAGATTCCTAATAAATAAAATTTTCATTTCATTAGCTATTAATAGATACAATTTTTTTACTAGTTTTATTGGTTTAAAAATCTTTCAGCCTAAATTTGACAAATAAAAAAAATTAAATAGTAAATTGTTTTGAATACTTCAATTATTACATTTTTCATTATTACTGCTTGGTAAATAACTTTATTAACACAGAAGAAAATTCTTCAGGAGTTTTTCTACCAAACATAGATTCTAGGTATAAATTAAAATATCTACCTTAAATAATACATCTATCAAAAGTAATATTCACACTTTATAACAATATCATACATTCATAATTTCTAAGTTAATATGGCTACTATTGCTATATAATTAATCACCAAACAAAAGATTCTTGCACCGCAATCTCTAATCATACTATAAGTCCTTATTTTGCTATTATGATTGTTATATACAAAATATAGTTAAATTTGAATAAGTTGCATTGGAATTATCTTATTATCTTAATTTCTCCTGTATTATGATTATAGTAAAGAATATATTATTGTGGTTAAAGTTGAATTAGTATTGGAATTAATATAATTTTACTATAAGTTACTATAAAATTTTTGTTACAGAATTTACTTAGTTTAAAATTGAATTAGTTGTATCAGAATTATCTTGATTTCTATTGTGATTTACTGTAAAGAATTTACTCTCTAATTACTCTTTAATGCAGTATTCAGTTACAGAATTTACTAATATAGCACACAGTTATTAATATTAGAATTAGTTTGTATTGAAATTATTATGTTTTTCATTATTAATTGTAGCAAATAGCTTGTTATAAACTTATTTGTATTCCAGTGATCACAACAAGTGCTCAAAGTTGAGTTGATTTCTACTATGGATTATAGTAAAATATTTTGTTGCAAAATTTACTTGCTAATATAGTACATATAGTGCTTAAGTTGAGTTACATATTATTAGAAAAATTATGCATAACTTACTTGATATCCTGTAATTATAATACATAAATTAGTTCAGATTTGAATTGTCTTGATTCCTATATGATTAAGATCATGTTAATTTTGTTAATTCTTATTTTTCTGAAACCCGCCTTTCTGAAATACTATTTTCCCCGATCTCATAATACTGAAATCCCTTTTTTCTGACAAGACATATTCTGACAGTACATTTTGCTAAAAAAATTTTTATTAAATTTTTTTTTTTTACACAGCCAATTCCCAACAATCTGAATTTCCGAAAAAAATTTATTTGACAGACTTTAACACCAACAAAACCTTTTCTTTAAACTCCTGTTTTACTGACATGAACTTTTTTTGAAACCTTTTCACTAACAAATATTATAATAAATTTCCCTGAAAGGATGTTTCTCTGAAAAGATTATTCTCTAAAAGCTGTCTCCTCAAAAAGAAAATTCTCAACAAGGTTTCTTTCGATTGAACAAATTTGCAAAATTTTTTATACAATTTTCTCTTAATACTATTTAACATTAACTTTTCTGGTTAGCTTAAAAGACAATATAAGAATCACTATATACCTTTTTTGGGATGAGTTTACCACAAAATCTAAAAAGACATATTCTTAAAAGAACCTAATATCGACAAGGTTAGCCAACATTGGTTATAATATTGGCCTATTTGTCCAGTATTATGTTCTTTCAAGAAAATAGTTTTTGGGATTTTTGTAGTAAAACCTACAAGATCTCAAAAAACAGATTCCCAAAACTAACTAATATCTTCAAAGTTAGCTGGCATTAGTTATAATACTGGCTAATTTAGTCAGTAGGTATTATGTTCTTTTAGAAAAGTAGCTTTCAGGTTTTGTGATAGAACCATTTTGGTTTATCAAGTGACCCAGAATTAATAAGAATAGCTGTAAATCCAGTAAAATATCATAAATCAAAATGTCGAACGAAGAAGACTTGATCAATGGCAATAAAGTAAATTTGGCAGATACGAACGATCCAGACAGAATTAACAAGCTTAGTTATTGCTACGAATATGGAATTGGAATTGAAAAGGACGAAAAAAAGCATTCACGCATTATCAAAAATCAACAGACATGAATGATTCTAATGAAATGTATCAAGTTGCCTATTGTAATTATTTAGGAATTGGAATCGAAATCGATAAACATAAAGCATTTGAATATTATTTGAAGTCTACTGAGGTAAGAAATTTCATGAGAATTCGGAAAGCTGCCATTTATTACTGCTATGAAATTAGTGTGAAAGATAATTGGGATAAAATTTGTTGACTGAGTTATTAAGTAAGTTAATTTTCAGTTTTTTTTTTATTAAACTATTTTGTAATTTCTTTAATTTGAAAAATTGAGACCTCTTATAAAATTTTTAATTATTAGGGAGTAATAATAAAGAGCATTTATTAATCTATGTCAACAATTTAAGTTCGTAAATATTTATCGTTGTGTTAATTTTTTATCCCGTAAGTATAAAGAGCATTTAAAATTTTTAAGACAAAACAAGTTCACAAAACAAGAACATAAATATTTATTAACAATCACGTACAAATCATTTTATTCAGCACATGAGTATTGAGGGCATTTAATAAATTCTAGAAATAAAAACAGCAAATCAAGTTCATAAAATAAGAACATAAGTACTTATTTACCATTACGTACAAATCATTTCATTCGCATTAATTTAGTCGGTGAGTATAAAACTATTTTACATTCAGTATAAAGTTTAAAACTGTTGATGCGAAATAAGATATCACTTATGAAGCATGGTGCAATCATACGATCCTGACACAGCAACAAGATGGACAAGCGTACTAAATATATTTGTGATTGCATGAAATAATTATAACTACATAAAAACACGTGAACCAACAGCATTGTTGCACTCAAGACGTTGACCAGCTCTAAAGAAAACAATTTTGATTTTTTAAAAGTAAATTAATTTATTGCTTTAAATAATCTATCTAATAGTTAATTAACTAATTCATAGTTTAAACCTTTAAGTTTAAAAGTCTTTTAACATGTAAAATGCAGCCAAATTCCACTAGGTTCACAATATATGGAATAGCCTAAAATACAAAAGCAGATGGTATTTCAATATGCTAATAATGTGGTTTTCATAAATATTTTAAAAAAATTATTTTAGTGAACTTACATGCCAGACTAATCGTAAATCTTAGAGATATTTCAGATAAGTTAGATAATATTAGCCGTGCAGGATATGCTGATTTTCATAGTGGCAACATTTTGCAATCTTATATTGTAGATCTAAGATTGTCTAGAAAAAAAGATGAATACGTTTCAAAGGGCGGTGTTTTTAGAATCATGCCCTATGTTGCTCCCGAATGCTATATTAAACTGGCTGAGAAATGCATGAATTTTGATCCACATAAACGACCTTATGTTTTGGATGTTTGTTGTAAAATTGGCGGTTAGATACACATGATAGCTCGTTCAAATGATAATGAGATTAAAAAGTAATTCTTAGATGCTGGTAAATAGGGATGGGTTCGGTTACGAGTATAGTCGACTATAGTCGACTATTAGTCGTAGTCGGTATTTAGCCGACCGACGGCTTAGCTGACCGGCTAAAATTGTAGTCGATGCCAGATTTTTAATATTCTGGCAAATAAAAATGATAATTAATACTTAATTCAACATGAAATACGTCAGCAGATCTACACCATTTGATAAATAGAGTAACATATCATTCATAATTCTAGTCAAATTTGAAGATCATTTGGCCAGATCTAGAACAAAACAAATTGTCCAATCAAAATTCAATTTTTGGACACGTCAAAACAATCTAATTCTGGTCAAATTTGCAGATCATTTGGCCTGGGAAATCCCAAGATTTTTGGGCTGAATGATAGCCTCCTATAGCAAAAATATAAACTAATATATAATTATTTGTTGTCTATTTGATTAAATAATTTATCGACTATAACCGGCTAGCCGGTAATAGCCGACCGATAACCGACCGTAACCGACCGAACCCATCCCTACTACTACTGGTAAAGTTATTAAATCATCGCCGATATCAAGGCATCTTGATGAAATGTACACTAGCAGAATTATTTGCACAAAATTAATTTCAAAGGCGATTAATATATTAATATCATATTATGATATGTTAATTCATTTAAAAATAATAAAATTTGTTTTTTTTAGATTTGGCACAAATTGAATCTGCTCATATTATACTTGATATTACTGAAGTTTGAAGTGCTTTAGTTTGGGATTAAGTAGGTGAACCTGAAAATTAAAGTTATACAGGTCCAGCATCATCATTATTTGCTGATTTTTGAGATCACCCATGGCATCGCAAAATGTTATTGGTTAATCGAAATCGCAAATTTATTTTATACGAAAATATTTTATTATGACTAAATTGGCATTATTACAAAATTTCAATTACTCAAGTCAAGTAAGTAGGCAAAATAATTGCCTATGTTTTAGAGTGTGGTATTTTATAAGTATGTTGTTATCGCTCTTTTCGATTTAGTTGGAAAATTTTTTTTTGGGTCCTGAGAGTCCGTGAATACAAGATAGATAACTACTTTATGTTCGTCATATTTTTTAAAAAATTCATTGATTAAATAAGGGAAATATAAGAATTCTAAAATGAGTCCCACAAAATATAACTACGTTGAAGTGATACCGTATTGTAATCACAGGATTCATGGGACTAAAAGAAAAATTTTGCAGACCGTCGATCCAACTAAATCGAAAAGAGTGATAATATTGCTTAGCTCGTAGAAACCTTAGCGATAAAATTTTGTATTAGGGAACTTTGTGTACTTCAACTAAGCATTTAGGTTAAA
>CAJVPY010002007.1:0-17457 GCA_910591965.1 Dentiscutata erythropus | reverse complement strand
ATCCCGAAAGACAGATTCCCGAAAAAGACATAATACCGACAAAGTTAGCCAGCATTAGTTATAATGCTGGCCAATTTGGTCAGTAATATGTCCTTTCGGGAATCTGTCTTTCGGGATTTCAAGGTAGAACCGTGTTCAACACCACAATGATTTTCACCAATTAAATTATGTAGCTGTTGTGTAACATAAAATTTTTGATTTTTTAGTTTTTTTTTTAAAAAAATGCCAGTAACTCAAAATTTTATATAGAAAACTATTTTTGGCTTCTAATAAAAAAATTCCTTGCAAAATTTTACTATATACTATGTTCTACCCTAACCTCTATCTACTAATACTAGTATAATATTTAATTAATTTTGGTTTGTTTATCTTTAATTTTATATTACACAAAAACACTGGTGTTGAACACCAGTGGTGTGATTTAGTAAAACTGTAAATTATACATGGCATAGACATTATGCCCTAAAATATTTTAGCCTTATTAAATATCGGGTATTTTCTATGCCATGTATTATAAATAATTTTTTTAAAAAATTATTTTTTAGTCTAATTAATTACCAATCATACACAGTATCTGTGAAAAAATAACAATTTGTTACAGTAAAAATAGATTGTTTTAATGAAAAAGGCTTAATACATACGTTCTAGAAATTTAAAAATATAAGGAGTATATATTAGCATAACATGTACAAAAAAATAGTGGTTTAAATATAAAAAAAAAAACAAAATCAGATCAAATAACTTTAAAACTATATTTATATATTTTCATTGGTAAGCTCATTATTGATCATATGACGAAAATATTTAGAAATTTTCATCATTATTAATATCACTCATGTATTGCTATGCAGTCATCGTAATATTAACTCTAATAAAAAATTTCCTGTTATGAATAATATGCCAGAAAATGATATTATTTTTGATATTAGTGTATATTATAGTTTCAAGACAAAAAATATAAAACTATCACTTGTCATATATTTTAAAATTATATTTGTTTAATCTGAATTTGTTTCAAATTTTTATATTTATTTCTCTGAGATGTATGCCCAGAATATTCCCAAGTTCATTTTACACCCAGGGTACAGTGCTTATTATACACCCGGGTACATAAGTATGACAAAATCATATTTAGGTCCTGGCATAAATCAAAATTTAGCCTTCAAAACCGTTGCGGGATGAATCAAGGCACACATATTAGAAAAATTTGACATTATATTCAAAGTTTCAAAAATAAATAAAGTATGTCTATACTTACAACTTAACAATAAAACAAATATATTAATAAATAATATTGCTAAAAAGATATAAATTATTTAAATATAATACTTACTGTGTCCTTAATAGTATATTTAAAATAAATACAATTATTAAAATAAATACAATTATTAAAATGAAGTTTGTTTAAATTTTATCAATAAAAATAATTAAATTTAAACTTACGATCTAACAATTATATATATATGTAATCATAAATTTAATTTATGAAATTAGTAAAGTACGCTACTTTAAGAGTGCAAATTATACTTACAAGCTATAAATTAAAAAAAATTACAAAATATAATAAAAATATTAAATTGATCATATGTCTAATTTAAAGAAATAAACTATAATTTCAGCTTTAAAAATTAATATAAGTAGCTTGTACTTACCCACTAGGTGTTAAAAAAAAAAAAAATTTTTTCAAATCATTGTTACATTATAAAATTCGAAAAATAATTTTTAACTATGTACAGTACTCACTGCCTATTTATTAAAAAAAATTAAAGCATTGTTTAAAAAGCAAATAATAAAAAAACTTGCACTGTATATACGTACTATACCCTAATAGTTTAGTAGAGAAAGACATCAATAACATATTTAAATTGTATAATTATTCCAAAAATTCAATAATTAAATTTGATACCTACGCTCTGGCAATCATATTAGGATTATAATTAATTAGAAAAAAATTTAATTGAAAAAGTGCAAATATAAAGCGAATTATTATAAAGCATAGGCTTCGGCAAAAGCTCATACTCACTAGCTAGTAATTTATAAATATAAGTATAATGTTACATTAATATTTCGCATGAATTTTTAGTGTTACAGTAAATGTAAATACTATTGACACATACATCGATCTATAAATAATATATTAAGATATGTTACTGCATTATCCAATTTAAAAATGTAGAAATTTTTGTATCAAACTTTATGCTTACAGACTGATATTTGGATTAAACGAAGTTTAAATAATTGTATATCAAAGTTAAATAAAAATCAATTGATATATCATAAAAAGATCCTATACATACTGTCATCTATGATTTTATAAGGGATTTCAGAAATAAATTATAAATAGTCAGATAAATAAACAATTATAAATAATAGTTTATACTTGCCCACTAATAAGTTATGTAAAGATTAGAAATATGTTAAATTTATGCAAGACATCATTGCATAGGCGAATTTATGAAATATTCCAAAATTCAAAATTTTGTCTACGAATATGTAAATTATTTTCACTATGCTAATTGACATCCCCACATTAAGATGCATCGTTATATAAAAATTTCTAAGTCTAATGGGGTAAATCAAAAGTTAGGTAGTGGGAAAGATGGATTTATGCTCGAAATAGATCGAATCAAAAATCTTTTTAAGACTTACTGTTGATTGATTACTATATATATGGTACCAAAATTTAATTTGTAACAGAATACTTGGATTTGGTGATTGAATTTTAGCTAAATTTCATAAACTCGCTTGATGTGGCAAATAACAATCTCACCAGTCCGCTATTAATTTAAAAATAGAATAAACTATAAGATTAATAACAAAGTATATAAAAAGAGAATAATATCAATTTTTATAAATTTGTACGCACTCCCTATGTAATTTTTTTGAAAAAACAATTAATTAATAAATTAAGTATAGCTTAAAGTAGAGGTGGAGCCGGTTTATTTACAGCTGTTTTATAAATTCTGGGGCGCTTAAAAATTTTCTCACTTCCTCCTGAAAATCACTTAACTTTTCGTTGTCCTTGGGACTTTGATATAGAGACTGCCCGAAAAGTTAAGTGATTCTTAGAACGAATCGAAGAGGTTTCTGTAAACGGGCAATTTTTTAGGTTCCCAAAATTCATGAAAACTGTCGAATTTAAAAATTTTTTACGTACAGACTATAATTTTTGCAGATAAAAGAATATAATTAGTAAATTATAAATACTGATAAAAAAATATGCATTTAAAAACATAATATACCTCTAATAATTATAAAATTATAAATTAATAGATGTTACAGCTGATGCTGAGATTTGGGCCTAGGGGTATTAATAAATGCGTAAATCGATTTTAGTGATATTTCATATTTGTTAAAGACCAAATTTCAGCATCATTTACCTTAATGTCAGCACGACAATAAGTAGGTATAATTTAAAAAATGAATCCACGTACATACTAATAAGTGAAAAAAATATAAATTAGATATTATAATTATCGACAAGTGTAATGTAACATAGCATATAGAGCTAAATTTAACAATAATAATTTAAAGAATGAATATACGTACAGGCTAATAAGTGAATAAAAAATAAATCAGCAAATTATAAATATCGACAAGTGTAGCATAGCATATAGAATTTAATTTTAACAAATATATTTTGTACATACACTAGTGATGCCTGACGAAACCATGTGATGCTAATTATCACGTGCTATTACTTATAAAAAATCAAAATAGATTGTTGATTTTTATATATTGTGCCATGTGACAATTAGCATCACATGGTTTCGTCAGGCATCACTAACATACACTCTAATATTTTGGTATAATATAAATTAGTAAATAATAAAAATGTGCAACATTATAAGTAAACAATTTAAAGAATGAAAATACGTACATACTAATATGTAAATAAATATAAATTAGCAAATTATAAATATCGGAAAGTTTAGTAAGTGATTTGCTGTAAAGTTCGGTGGCTATAGACTAATTTAAGCGACGATACAACTACAAGGCGAGCGAGGACAGACAAAAACGACAACAAAAAGGCAAGAACTATATTTTGTGTAGCACTACATGTAGTGAGTCAATTGAGCCAATGGAGATGCAACGCATCAAATATTTTACACAAATATTATTTACAATTTAGACTAAAATAACTCAACAAAATTTAAAAATTTTTATCAAATTTGATTAGTTAATGTTGAGTTATCATGTTCAAAGGTTAAAAATGCTTATCAAGAAAATTTGGAGCATTTCTATTGACTCGTACAACACGTCTAGAGTATATTATTATATTTCTTATAGAAAATAATGACAGCCTAAAAAACTTATACGCACATACTAATATTTGTAAAATACGAATTAGTAAAGTGCGGTCTAACTGCACAAAATTATACCGGTAAAAAAATCATATTTTTAACTAAATAATAACCAGCAATATATAGTACAAATTATAACTTATTTACTATATATTCACCAGGTAATATATGTATTTTAAACATATTAACTAAAAATAGATTAAACTACATATATTGCCTAGTAAATAAGTTATAATTGTACTATATATTACCGGTTGTTGTATAGTTAAAATAGGATTTTTTAATCAGTGTTAATTACATAAAATTTTATACTCACAGTCTAGCAATTTCATAAAATAATTAATAAATAGATTTAGCTTAAATACATAACGATAATTTTATTTCATACGCACATACTAATATTTAATAAAGTGTTAATTAATAATTGTAAAATGTTGATAAATTATTTATAGATTAAATATATGTTAGATTTAAAGAAATTCATATTTACGTCCTTATAGTTGAAAATACAAATAAAATTAAAAAAATTATTTAATATTTGCAAAATTTAATTTTAAAGTAAGCATCAATACATACCACTATCTAAAAATTTAATTATAGATTGGTAAATTAAAAATGCTATAGAATATTATATTGTTAAATATATACTGTACTTACATCCTTTGTTTAAAATAATAACGTAAATTTTTGTAATTTATAATTCAAGAATTCTTATTTTAATAATTAATTTTACCACCTAATTTATAGATATATATTAATTAGCCAAAGAAGCAATTTAAGATGTTACTTGAAGGCCACTAATTTTATAAATTTTACTTACAACAAGCTATATGGTCAAATTTTTAAAAAATTGATTAGAAAAATATAATCTTTACAAAAATAATAACTTAAAAGTCGAATACTCACTCCCTAGCAATTAAAAAAGCATATCAAAATTACAATTTAAAAATGTTAAAAAAGAATTATAAAACATTATATATACCACAAACTATAATTTAATAAGCAATTTTAATAAAAATAAATTAGATATTTGCATACAATTATTGCAAGATATTAAATTTAAATAAAAATTAACTTACGCCCTAATAATTGAATTATTTAAAGTTATAAATATTTCAATATTGTATTTAAAAATAATACAATTTTACACATACTATAGCCTAATATATTAATAAAAATTATATTTAATTTATTGTACTGTAAGTAATTAAGAAAATATTTACAATATACTTACCAACTAATTATTAAAACCATAAAGAACATATATTAAAATTGATGAACATTATCGTGGTTTTCAAATTACTGTAACCATCCAATCACAATACACTTTTTTGTGAATAAACCTAATTAACTTTTTTTAATTTTGTAGGAATGACCTTAGCAAAGAACCCTGAGAATTTTTAATTTAATCAAGTAGATAATATTTATTTTATAAAAGAGTATCAAATTCTTTGAATTCTATTTATGATGATTATCGAATGATCACAGTAATTTGGAAAAGCGCTGTA
Organism: Dentiscutata erythropus; assembly: GCA_910591965.1. Classification (NCBI taxonomy): domain Eukaryota; kingdom Fungi; phylum Glomeromycota; class Glomeromycetes; order Diversisporales; family Gigasporaceae; genus Dentiscutata; species Dentiscutata erythropus. Next base: position 11,645 of record CAJVPY010002007.1, on the reverse strand, counting down.
ATTGGAAAAGAATATATAGTTTATACTCACAGCCTAAAATTAAAATAAATCAATAATGTAGAATATTATAAAAAATTGCTATAATACTGATCCGATTTAAAACTTTGACAACTTATTTCTATAAATATTATAAATATTTTTAATATATTTATATAGAATAAAATAAAAGCAAAAAATATAATTCTGTATTTACCAGGTCGTTAGGTCAAAGTTTTAGAGTTTAATAAAATACTTGTTCTTACTGACTGACAATTAGTATAATAACAAAAATGTTAATATATATAATACCAAAATTTATAAACAAATTATACTTACAGCTTAATTTTAATAAAATAAATATATTAAGAATATTTTAGTTTATTAATTAATGAATTTGTAGATTGTAATAAAGATATTTACCAACTAATAATTATATTTATAATATAAATCTTATTTAAAATAATCAACTTAAAATAAGCACAAGAGAACTTCATTTATATATACCATCTACAATAGTAATTTATAATTTAGTATGCAGCATTAATATGTATATCAATTTTAATGTCTTATTTATTAAATAATATAAAGTAGTTTTAAAAAAAAATACTTACAAACTTATTTTAATAAAGTACAAAATTCATTAGATATATAAACCTTATATCAACTAAAGGTCATACCCAGTATTTAAAATTTATACTTACTCGCTAATCATTTAATTAAAAATACATATTAATATAGTAAAGCATATAATTTCTTGAATAGGGATATTAAACCATTAAGACAAACTAGATATTTTAGTTCCAAATAGTAATCAATTATCCTAAATAGTTATTAAAGCTTTGACGATTTATAACTATAGATCTATAGCATTGCTAATAAATTTTATAATCTGAAAACAGAACTAGCAATTATAAATAACAATTGTTGCATCTGAAGTATCTTCTATCTGGAGTAGTCACATCAGGTATCTAAAGTGGCACCTGAACAAAATAAAGTGCTTGAAATTAGACCTTCTTGCATGCATTATTAGTGGGTTTCATGCATGCGCATTTTATCTCTAAATTTTATATTGGATAATTAAAGTATATATAATTTAGGCCAGAAAGTATAATGCGGGCGGAATTAAGAAATAGCAGAAGTTCCAAAAAATTACAGCCAATCCCCTCTATAATCACACGTTTTTTTTACTTAAGAGTTTTTTAAAAAAAAATGTGCTTATAAAGAGATTGTGCTTATATAGAGGTGGTTTTTTATATGTTAATTGTAATTTGTTTTTGAGTACAAAATGTGATAAGAGAGGTTTTATATGATGAGATTATAGAGGGTGATTTTAGAGGGAGATGACTGTATGAAAAGAAAATGAATGAACACAAAAGACGAGAAGGGTTGGGTAAAAATTGAGCAAAATTCCGATATTTTCCGAAGGGAAAATATGAAATCAAAAAAATATCATGCGAATTTTTCCCATCACTATATGCATTATACTCTTATGCTACTCCAAACAGGAGGCTATTTTAAAGACAGACAATAACACACAGTAAACTAAATATTGGAGTTTAGATTCAAATAATGATAGTTTGAGCTCGGAACTGAGTCAACGTTAGAGATGAATCGGTTGGCCCAGCCAAATCAATAAACTAATCCTTATTCGGTTTTATAAAGGCTGATTTATGCGTATCTCGTCAATGTAGTTTTATTCTAACTACTCAATATCCCTATTCTTGAGATTAATTTTTCAAAAAAAAAGCTTCTACACATACAGCGTTCTATTAATTAAAATTAATAAGGACAAAATTTATATATTAAGATAATTCAATATGATTAAAATAAATTAATATCTGCTTACTTCCTATTAATTTAAGAATGTTAAAAAATATTATTAAATGTTAACTTTACTAATAAAGTTATTTATTTAATTAAATACTTAATACTTACGAACTAATATTTAAAATTATAAAATTGTTATTTAAAATATAAATAATAGTATTGATATATAATATTTACCCCCTAACAATAGGAGATAATTTAAGTATAAAAATTAATTTGTTAAATAAACATAATTTTAAAGACAGTAAAGCTTTATACTCACATCCTAGTATTTCAAAGATATGTTATTATTATATAAACCCAAGTCAAATATGCAAAACAACTACCGGTTTCTTGAGATTTATTGATTATACGCATAATACATTAATAGATTATAATATTATTTTTAAAATAAATAAATATAAAAAGTTTATACATACGAGCTAATATTTTGGTATGTGTACTTATATTAGAAATAAAATTAAATTAGAGTAAACACTGATATTATAAAATCTTTTACTTACAGACTATTAATTTGATTGGAATGTTGCATTAGTTAAATGTTAAATTCGATATCTATAATTTTTCGGTTCTACCACAAAATCCCGAAATCTATTTTCCCGAAAGAACATAATACCGACTAAATTGGCCACATTATAACTAATGCCAGATAACTTTGTCAATATTAGGTCCTTTCGGGAATTAGATTTTGTGATAAAACCATAATTTTTAATACTTACAGGCTAGTAGTTAAATACAATATAATTATATAAGCTAATAAATTTAAGAAAATAATATTTTTTTAACGTAGATATTAATGTACTTACTAACTATAATTTATTATAAATTTATTAATAATATTAAATTTAATTATCTTATAAAATGAAGCCTTATACTCACACTCTGGCAATTTAAAAACATATAACTTATTATTTTAAAAATATTATTTTTTGTGAGCATTACAAAATCTAATAAAAACTTACTCCCTAATAATTTAAATATAATAAATTTATTATTTAAGATATAACATTTTTAAAAAATAATAAAGCAAAGTAAAAATTATACAAACAATCTAATAATAAAATAATTAGATTAATAATAATATATATTTTTTTTGAAAAGATTAAATAAATTATTATACTTAACCACTAATTTTTAATAAAAAAAATGTATTATATTTAATAAGTAAAAAATTTTTTAAAAAAGTATAAATAATTATACGAACCGGCTAATAAGTTATAAAAATTTATGATTAAAAAAGGTTATTAAAAAAAGTTAAAAACAAAAAGTTTAAGATTTTACCCACAGACTTAAGGTTATACGCAACAAATAGTATAAATAGAAAATTTTCTTAATAAACAAATATAAATATAAGCTTAAATAGATATAAAGAATATTATACTTACTGCCTAATTATTGATTGTTAAATTATATCTTTAAAAAATAGAGTTAATTTTAAATATAACAAACTTGTTTATATTTGCGTACCTCTTAATTATTTGAAAGGATTTAATAAAAAATCATAAGTAATAATTTTAATAATAATAATAGTACAATAAATACTTACAAACTATTATTAAAGTAATAAATATATTAGTTAATAAATTTATTAAGCTTAAAAATAGATTAGTAAACTTGTTATATATATACCACGTACTAAAATAAAATTAAGTATATAAAATTTAGGCTTAAATTTTAAACAATTATAATAAATTTAATACTAACAATCTAGATTTAATAAAATAAAATATAAATTAATATAGTATATATAAATATATAATATAAATAACAAAAATAAATTTATAACATTTACAAACTTAATTTAAAAATTCGTATCAAGTTAGTGTATTTAAATTAATAAATAGTTTAAATTAATATAATATTATTTTTATTTTACCAACTAAAAAGTAAAAGTTAATTAGTAAATATAAATTTAATAAGTTAAAAATTAACAAGCTTTATACTTACGCCCTATAAAATAAACAAATAAACATGAATATTAATTTTAAATTAAATAATAAATAAAATTTAACATTACCAGCTAATAATTTAATAAATATAATTAGTATAAAAACAAAATAATACTATATAAGCGCAAAATAACGCGCAGGGGCGTTGTTTTGAATAATGGCCTGAGTTGGGCTTAATTTAGGCCAAAATTCGAAATTACACCCTGCGCATTATTTCCGCATTTATACGGTAATATAAAATTTTAAATAATTTATACATACTCCCTAATGATTTATTATAAATGTAATTAGCCAATTAACAATTATAATTTTTTAATCAATAAAACGTTGTTGTATAAGATTTACCAATATCTAATGTATTGAAATTTAATAAATTAGCTTTAGATAATTGTATAAAATATAAAAATATTTTATATTTACCCCCTAGTAGTAAGTAAACAAAATTAAACCAAAAAAATATAAAGTTAAAAGTAAAAGTAAAGTAGTGAGTAATATAGTAAAAAAAGAAAAATTATTTTTATAATGCCGTGTTATATACACCTTATACTATATATCAAAAACGTACTAAGTAAACGGGATCGGGTATTCTAAGTAAAAATGGTCAGGACCCAAAAACCTCACGAGAACTGAAATCATGACTTTATATCTAATACACATTATATATATACGTATTATATAAAAGCCTCTATTCATCTTAAAGTTGTGCCCTAACCCTTATCTAACTCCAACTCAGACTATATAGGTGTTATAATAACACGGTATTATGAATACAGGTGACCCTCGTTAATTTCAACCCATTTGAATTGGTTTTAAATCATGTTGATAGGAGAAATCATATTAAAGTTGATTTATATGGGGGAATTTTGATATATAAAATTGATTTTGTGGTGTGGCTTAGGTTGATATTAACGAAGTTGATATTAACGAGGGTGACCTGTATAATGTTCCAGTAAAAAATTATTTATTACTTACTGTCTAATATACGTGTATAATAAATTGCTTAAAAAGGTATCAAAATAAATCAAATATCTCTTATAAAACTTTATACATACTGCAGCCTAAAATTACAAAATCATTAAAAAATATGCAAATAATAATTAAAGCAAACTTAAAAATAAATTTTATAGAGCTTATACTGTACTTACAATCTATTAAAATCAAATATATTAGTAATTATATAATAAATTAAATATTTAGTAAAAATCCAATTAGTAACATACCACCTGATAATTATTAAAATAAAGTAATTTTAAAATAATTAATATATTATTTTTATTTTAATTTAAATTATTAGATTATTAATTTAAAAATAATTGTAGTTAATACTTACAAACTAGTAATTAAATAAAATAGATTAGTAAATTATATAATAAACCATTAATAATTAAATCTTTTATTACATACAACCTATAAATTGAAAAATAAATACAACAAATTTACTAAAAAGATAAACGATATTAAATTTAAAACTATTGAAAGCTTTATACATACTTTCTAAAAATATTAAATATGTATTAGATATTAATATTGTTATATTAATTAACTGCAATATATGTTATTTAAAATACTTACTAACTATAAATTCACAAATAGTATAGAATTAAAACCAATGCAAGTTATTTTAAATACTAATATAATTAAAGAATAAAATCTTACAATCTAACAATTTAATAAATTGTTAATAAAAAATATAAATATAGTAAATATTATTTAATATTTTAAATTTATACTGTACATACGCTCTAATAGAAAAAAATAAAAAAATAAATACTAATTAAGTATAACTATTAAAAAAGCATAAAAAAATTATACTTACATCCTAAAATATAATAATAAAGATTATTTAAAATATAATATATACTAACTAAGAAAAAAAAACACTTATACTCTAAGAATTAATAAAATATATGTTGGTTAAAATTTGCATAAGCTGACTAAAATATAAATAAAATCAAATTTAATAGCTTTATACTTACAACCTATTAAAAAAGAATAATAGTAAGTTACATAATTATTTAAAGACATAATTGTAAATATTAATACTGTAACAGAACTTTATACTTACAATCTAATTGTATTATTAATGGAAAATTATACAAGTTATTATTAAATAAAGATCTGCAGAAGACGTGATTAAAACTTTATACATACAATCTAATAATTGATAAAATTACTAAATTAATTACCCGTGTTGAAAGTAACAGTACCGGGTTGTGATCGATGAACAAGATTCATGACAAATTAAATAAATATAAAGTTAAATTAAAACTATAGTAAAAAATTTATCTTTTTTTGCTAAACCACACCACAAAAGGCAATTTTATAGGCAATATTTGAGTTTGTGTTATGTTTTTAAAAGTATTCATATCTGAACCAATATAATTGGTCAATCACAACCTGATAACTGTCACTGTTTTACAAATAGATTTACCCATAAAATTATTAATAAGTTCACACTTACCAGCTTAAAATTTGAAGAAATATTAGAAGAGATTTAAAGTTAATTGCATATAAAGTGAAAAGGTAAATTTCTATACATACCGAAGACTAATAAACATAAATAATAAATAATTATAAAAATTAACTAAATAAGTACTAAGCTCATCAAATAAGGCAAGATTTTATATTTACGTGCTAAAATTTTCAAAATCATTTTTTATTTCAAATTGGTTTGCTTGAAAACAAATTATAAAAATATAATTGAAACTTTATACTTACTGTCTAATAAGAAACAAATCATAAACCATAAAAGTTAGCACAGAATCACATTATTTAAAGGTACATTAAGAATAAGGATAGAGTCTTTATACTTACCAACTATTATTTAATAAAAAATGCATATTAAATTTCTGAATTTCATTATAAATAAATGCTTATAATTCAATTTTCAAAAATAAACTTTATATCCACCCACTATAATATAATATAAATTAGATTATAAAATTAAGCAAAAAATATTTAAGGCAAATAAAGTTAAAAAATAAACCTATATACTTACTAACTAATAATTAATAAAAGAATATAGATATAGTACATGTTAATAAATCAAATATTAAATAATGTTGAATTAAAATATATTTGTTATAAAATATTAATTTAAAGATAATAATGCTTATACTTACAAGCTAAAAATTTAATATAAAAATGTCAAAGTATTTAGAAATAATACTTAAAAATGAGTAAACAATATACTGCATAATATAACATTTACTTACTATCTAACAAGCAATAAGGTGTTAATAACCGAATTATTAATATACAGATAAGCAATCAATTCAAAATGTTATAGAATCTATACCAAAGTCTAATAATTTAATTTAGAACCATTTAAAAAAATATTAGACATTATAATTATTAGTTCAATGGAAATAAACATTATACTATATTTACCCTCGTCTAATAATAATTAAAATAGATTAAAAAATATTTTTTATAATAAAAACACTGGAGAATTTATATTACAAACTCCATACAACTAAATAGTTTAAAATGAATTTAAGCAATTAGTGTAATGAGTATTATTAATAAAGGTTAAATACAATACGTACAAGTTTGTAATTTAACAGGTTAAAATAAATTAATTAGAATTGCTCATTTTATACAAAAAAGCTAAAAATTAGATGAATAAATAAATTTTTACACTTACCGACTAGATTATATGATTAATAATTTATAAAAAAATAAATTAACATGAGCGTCAATATTAATACGGTCGTCCTCCTCTATAATCACGCTGTTTGTTTTACATAAAAAAGATGTGATTATAAAACTTTAATAGTAATGGGGTTATATAGAGTTTTTTTAATAAATATAGGGAGTTGTTATTTCCACCTCCCAATTTGTTAGTGCCACCCCACGTGATATATAGACTATCTCAGTAAAAATAAAAATTTTAAAAACTTTGAGCTAAGATATATCGACAACTACCCACTTGAATCTGGTAAAACCTTTTAGATTTGAATTCTATGGATTCATAGAATTCAAATAAAAAAAATTCCATCGAATTTAGCCAGAGATATCTTCGCTCAAAATTAGAAACAAATCAAAACGCCTATCAAAATAGAAGCTGCGCCAAATTTCTCTCTAACTTTAAGCAAAGATATCTCGATAACTATCTGACCAAATTCAATAAAACGTTTTTTATTTGAATCCTATAGATTCTTAGAATTCAAATAAAAAAATTTTCATTAAATTTAGTCAAGTGGCTATCGAGGTATCTTTGCTCAAAATTAGAGAAAAATAAAATGCCTATTAAAATAGAAAATTTCTCTAACTTTGAGCGAAGATATCCTGATAACAGTCTGCCCAAATTCGATAAAACTTTTTTTCTTTCAATTCTATATATTCATAAAATCCAAATAAAAAAATCCATTGCATTTAGTCAAGCGGATGTTGAGATATCTTCGCTTAAAGTTAGAAAGAAAATTTAGCGTAAATTCTATTTTGATACGCATTTTGAATTTTTCTTTGAACGAAGATATTCTGACAACCAGTTGATTAAATGTGATTAAATTTTTTTATTTGAATTCTATGAATCCACAGAATTCAAATAGAAAAGTTTTATCGAATTTGGTAAGATAGTTATCGAGATATCATCACTCAAAGTTAAAAAGAAAATTTAGTATAGCTTCTATTTTGATAGACATTTTGATTTTTCTCTAAAGATATCTCGATAAACACTTGACTAAATTCGATGAAAAGTTTTTTATTTGAATTATATGAATCCACAGAATTCAAATAAAAAAAGTTTTATCAAATTTGGTCAGATGGTTATTAAGATATCTTCGCTCAAGTTAGAGGGAAATTTGATACAGCTTCTATTTTGATATTAACCATAGCTGCCACAACAAATTTGGACTAGAAGATCCTCGATTTTGATTGGCTAACGACTGAGGATCTTCGAAATTTTGGCCCACATTATAAAATTGTTCACTAAATTCTAGCTGGAATTAACTTTTTAATTTTTTATTACAAAAATAGAAATTCTTAAAAAATAAGCCTGCATTATAGTAAAATTGACCCAGAAACCATTTTCACTTAATAGGCGGCTATGATTTTAATTTTTTGATTATCACTCTTAGCCAATCAAACTCAATAATCTGCCAGTTCAAATTGTTCATATGGGCGGATTTACTCCAATCAATTATATCACATGACATGATAATTGGGGTTAGAAACATTATGGCGTTAATATGGTAAAAATATAAAATTGTATACAAATTTATTATATGAAGGATAATTTTTAAGGCTTTTAATAATGCAGTATATAATTTTTTTATATAAGAAAAATATAATAAATAACATAGTAAGTTTAATTTAAAAAATATAGCAAGTCTCTAAAAAAATGAATATCAAATGCTATCATTTTCGAAATTGGGTTTACAATATTTTCACACAAAGTATTTCACTTTAAATCTATATTTTAAAAATATTTTTTCATAATAAATATTTTAAAATTAAGTTTTTCGCATTTCTATATAATTTATATATTTAGCACAATAGTCTAAAAATTTAAAAAAAAAAGGTTTATAAATACAAAGGTGCTAAAAAAAATATAAATAAACAAAAGACAGAAAACCTGATATAAAATCTTATTTAAAAGTTAAAATTTTTAGTTTCAATACCTTTTGCTTTTTTCTATTTATTTTTACTCAATTCAACTTATTTCTACTCATTTCAACAAAAACCCATTTAAACCCACCTATAAATCACAATTGCAAATAGATTTAAGAGAGATAATTGTTTATGATTGGTTTAGAAATCATCTGATCATAATATTGATTTTTAGTATAAAATAAATTCATAATAATCACAAAATTTATAAAGAATAAATTTGTTTGGTTAGTGCAAATTTGAAGATCTTATTTGAAATATTACAAATAACTATCAAATGGAGTCAAATTGGCTTATATGTGTGGAAGCTATAGTTAATTATTTTAATAGGCATTTTGATTTTCTCAAATTTTGAGCAAAGCTATCTCAACAACCACATAGCTAAATTTGATAAATTTTTTTTATTTGAATTCTATGAATCTACAGAATTCAAATTGAAAGGGTTTTATCTAATTTAGATAGGTATTTGTAAGATATTTTTACTCAAAGTTTTTAAATTTTTTATTTTTATCAGAAATTGCATGTTGATCAGTATCAAAAAAAGTAAGTGCAGGAGTATTAAATAGAGATTAGGCTCATATAAAATTTCTTTTTTAGATAACTAACCTATATTACAAACTCAAAACTGGGTAACAACACAGTTTATTTCAAATAACCTGAGTAACTTAGTTAACTTAATTAACTTGATTATAATAATAAAATTGGTTAAAAATGGCAATTTTTTTTTTTGATAATATAAAAATTTGAATCTAACTATATAAACTGTATAAGAATTAAATTTCATAATTTGGGCCATATTACTTAATTTTGAATTATTGGCTATATTCAAAATTTTTAAAATCTTGAATTGTTAATTAGATCAATTAGATTAATAAAAATTAATTGACAACATAATCTGTAACCAACCAAACTGCTAAAACCATGCTAAAATTTTATTATTCAAATTAGCTAGTTAGCAAAATTGCTATTCTGTTAAGAATGTTTATACAGGTTACTTGGGTAATTTTTATTTGGGTCTAATCTTTAGTATTAAAAATATAAGTTTTGCAACTATGGATAATTAGAGCACAACCACTCTAGTATTATCAATTTAAAAAATTTTGCTAATCACATGCTAGCTAATTAAATTTTTTTCTTAATACTAATATTACAAAACTGTTAAGATGTATTTTTTTTAAAAAAAAAAAAAATTATTACAAAAAAAAAACAAAATTTAAATTAAGAAACCATCTACTATAGTCTAATTAAAATGCTTCTGGCATCTACTGAACTCAATTAGTATATTAAAATATTTATTTTAATTTGCTTAAAAGTTTTTTAAAACAATTATACTTTGAATAAATTTACCCAAATATTCAAATCTTTTATTCCTGATTTGGAATAACTGAAGTCACGAGATGTAATGTGAGGTCTAAAAAAGTCTGAGAGGGTACTACATGAACTCATGGCGCCACCCGATTGGCTCGTGAAATAGCGGTCCAAGGATAAGGTGTTTTGGCCTCTCCGGAGTGTCGTGCAGGCGATCGGACCTAGGCCCCAATGAGGGAACTGGAGAAATGTCGGACAATGGATACCAGGTGGATACATATGATACCCGTATGGGGTTATGGAGGTCCTGTGATATTAGTAGCATAGAGTCAACTATAATATAGCTAGACCAAAGTCATGACTAGACTTGCCGAAGAAATAAAAAAAAAAAAAAAAAATCTTTTATTGCCAAAGTTCACTTCTACTGATCGTTCTTGTAATCTAAATCTAATGCAAGGATATGGAATGCCTCTAAAATCACATAAAATCTCTTAAAATGTTTATTAAATTTCTGTTTATTCAAAAAAAAAGTATAAAGTTAGTATACAAGCAATGAACTTAGAAAATTATAATAAGTTATGCAACAGATTTAATTTTATTAGCTTTCAAAAATTAGCTTTTGATCTTATTACAACATTATCTTTCTGTTTCATTTCATCTAACTAACATGTTGTTTTGATAATTTCTCTTGTAGTAGATTATTTATCAAGATCTTTATTCATACATTTTCATTATTTAATATTTAGTGGATTAAATTAAGCAATAGATTTATAACATGCTTTTGCTATGTAAAATCAATTTATATAGGCTCTAAATCTAATTGGCTAATCATTGTAACACGTAGAGCAATCTAGTAAAGAATTTAGAATAATTCTATTAATAATCATTTCCAAATATAGGCCGTATCATCACTTCTGATACATCACATTTTATAAAATAAATTAAAAAGTTTATTAATAATATTAAATC
>CAJVPY010002006.1:0-17459 GCA_910591965.1 Dentiscutata erythropus | reverse complement strand
ATTGTTGGTGAATTGATACTACTAAATAAGATATTAAATAAAATCGCAATAAACGTAATTTGAATTTTAAGCAGTCTGTTAATAGTTATAGATGTATTTGGGATTACAGAATATCAGTATAGTATGGGTGACTTGAACAGTCTGATATGAGGTGTACAATAAACTGTCCTATACTTTGTCAGCTATTATATATAATAGCTGTTCAGTATGGTATGGTTTATAGTTTAGAAAATCATACCATACTGACAGATATTATAATAAATTAAATAATTATATCAAATCAGTATGGTGTAGTTTGTTGTTGAAAACCCATATATATTGACCTGGTTATAGATGATATTGAAATACTGAATTGTCTACCACCTCTTGAATGTGTAACAGGTTGGCAGCATTAACCATCAAGAAAAATTTGTGCCCAACCAACAAATAAAATGCAAATTATAATAAGTTTTAATACCAAATAATGCTCATGGGGAGTTGTAGTGGCTTAGTGAAGTGGTCAAGTCGTCACCCTCTCCAAGTGGCAGGTTTAGAGTTCAAATCCCACTGATGACGAAAGTTTAGAAAATAGGCTTGCGTTATGGTAACAGATCTTTGTTAAGTTGGGGCTTAGATTAACCTGTAACCTCAGGTTACACCAATACCCTGTATTGGAAAGTTGTTACTGCTGGGGCATCTGCGTACTGCCGAGCGGATATAGGATGTCTTGGTAGTGTTGGTAATACCGAGGAACGAGAAAGTCTGGAACTCACTTGGCAAGTCCCGAGTTTGGAGTAGCAGCGATCTTTGATGATATCACATGAAGGCTGAATTCAAACTGGGACCTGAGATCAGAGAACTGTAGAACCAGGTCCTTTAGTAGGGGACACACCAGCCGAACTGTCGGTTAAGACGCATCAGAGAAAAAGAGCATATGCTCCGAAAGTATGAACCAAGGAGAGGGTGTCTTTCAGCACTTAAAGCCTGGGCAGACCAACCTTTCTGAGTTGTCAGCTAGAACTGCGAGAGGGACTGATGAAGCTTCCAGGTAAGGAGACGTCTGGATTGCGGGTATCAGGGTTGTTGTGAACCTTGCAAGGGCAAGGAGTACATAATGGGTAACTAATTAGGAAGGTTGTGGCTTGAGATACGGATCGGGTTACGGCAGCACCCCAAAAGTTGACTTGAGATACGAACTCGGTGATAGCAGCACAACAGGTACTAATTAGTATAGAAATTACCGAACAAGCAGGTAAATACATGTGTGGGACATGCACTACTCTGTTGGGCTTACTACAAGGATAAATGCCTTCTGTTGTTGGCTAAAGTCTTAGAGTCTTACACAGTAAATTACTGTTCCTAAAAGAGGTATATTAGGAGAAAACATGTGATGTTGGTTGAAGCCAAAGAGTTTAAACAGACACTTCCTAATTAGGCTATATGTATGGCATCTAGTGTAAATCCCCTAGCATAGCACTAATGCTTTGGGCAGACTACTTAAATAGGCAACCAAAAGTTGTATGTGTGACTAGCTGTACTCTCGTGATACTAATATAATATGTAAGCCAGTCTTCGGATATTGGCCCACCCATTTGAACTAATAAAGTGCCAGAGGCCTAAGTGGTCACCTCAATATTAAAAAAAATAATAATAATGCTCATGGGCATTATTTTGAAAATCAGATCCTTCAAAAATAATTTATATAGTCTCGAATTAGCACTTATTTACATCCCAGATTAACACGTATCTAATGTCGCACATAATTTATTGTTGCAATAAATGATGTACAGTCAATACTCCAGATGCATATACTCTATAAGTGTACATAATATGATCAGTCTAATGTAATTATTTAATATTATATATGAAGATTATTCCTCATAATAAATATTTTATAAATGTACTTTTACCTAACAGCATGCATTTATGGAAGGTTAATTGTATTGGATTTAAAAAGTCATCTCTTATTTCGAAATAATGCGCATGGGTGTATTTGAAATAATGCGTAGGTCAATCAATTAGCATGCAGATGGGCACTTATATGAAAGATATTTTACACCCTCTTACTATATAATTTGACCATACAACTATTCAAATCTTTTATAATTTCTAAATACTTATTTTAAAATGATCTGCTATATAAATTGGTTATTATAATAAGCAAGTAAATACTGTAAAATATTCAAATTTATGCCCTGATTTTTTATACATTTTTGAGGATCATATTTACTCTTACAGGTATGAAAACACATATTTTAACATTAAAATAAATTGATGATGATTCGAAATAAATAAAGAATATATATTGACCTTATTTTTCACATGAAAAAAATGATTGGCTAGATAAACTTATAGTACAAAATACATTAAAATATACCTACAAAATCATGTGTATGATTTTTAAAATATATATATATGCTATTACAAGGTTGAATATTTGTTTAAAGTTAGAGATATGATCTGGGATATCCTCTAATTTAATTTTATAACAAATTTATTATAAAAAATCCTTAACTTTAAATATGAAAATGGATAACAGATCTCATCTCTATTAAACCTGAACATGTTTGCTAATTTTCATTAGTTATGTTTGAGTCTGAAAAATAAAGTTCAGTTCTGGTTTGAGTTTGAAGATCTGCAAAATTTAGAGTTTGAGTCCAGGTTTGATCGGACATAGAAACACTAATGTAAAATATTTTGTTGCAGAACTTATTATTGCACTTTTCGATTTAGCTTGATATGAGATTAATGAGTCCTACAATTACAATAGATGTAATCACTTAAATTTGAAATAAGTTTTGAAAAAATATAATGAATTTAAATGACTACCTGTAGGACTCATAGAGTTCGCAGAAAAAAATTATATATTAATTAAATATTACTAAATTAAAAAAATCAATAACACAGTACACAATAGCTAAAATTGAGTTTGTTTGCATTGATATTGCTAGGATTTTATCACAAGTTAAGGTAAACTAATCTTTTTAAATTATTTGCTATTTCAGTAACCACAGTTGTGTAAGTTTTTTCGCATTAGAATTTTTATGAGTTACATAAAAAATTCTGCAACACTTACCTGTTATTTTAACAACCACAGTGTCATTAAGATTAAGTTAAATTGTATTAAAGTTTTTTGTATTTTTCTATGAGGTTTAGTTAACATCAGAGGTATCGCAATTTCTATCACTTAAATATTTTATTTAGAGCTTGCTATTCTGGTAATGATAAAAAGGTAGTTAATTTGTATTGTGATTATTACAATTTCTTTTTTGAATTAGGTGAGACCAATTTAATTTAGTGGTTTATGTTATATTCTATTCACAAAAAAAGAGGGGGGGGGGGCTAGAAGAAGTTTATTATAAATTTTTTCTCCAAAATGATCTGTGATATTATAAAAATTTTCAGAAATTTTTTATATATATAGTGAGGGAGGAAGGTGGGAGAGGGGGTAACATAAACCACTAAATCAAATTAGTCTTATTTTACTATAAAAAATTCTGTTACAAACCTATTTGTTATATAATACGGAGTTAAGGTTGAGTTTGCATTGAGTTTATTGTAAATTAATTACATCATAAATTACTGTAAAAGAACTCTTGCTTGCTATTCTAATAATCACAATACAGTCAGGGAATATACCATAAATGGGTAGTGCTGATCGCACCATTTATAGTAATAGAATGTCGATTAATAGATTTTGGAAATTTCCAAAACATGATCCAAGAATGATCGTCAACCAATTAAACATGAGGCTGTTAAATATTTTAACTTCGCTTAGCATTAGTTTTTATTTTGTTGTTTTATCTTTTTAAGAGTAGGGTGTAACAATTTCCTAATTCATATAAAGTAGATTGTAGATCAACTTTGTGTAACCAATATCATATAGCATCATATGATTTACATGTAAACAACACATGATTTGACCAATCATAATTAGCAATTCTTTGTATAACCAGGAAAAAACATATAGCGTCCAGAGAAATTTTTAGTTATATGTAAAGTTAATTTTTTTAAAAACAATATGTATTGTAAAACTTTATTATTATAAACAAACTATTTTAAACTACATATTGTATAAATTTGATACAAATTGGTTAAGGTATTAAAAAGTTTTATTAGAAGCACTTTTTTGTTTACTATGTAAAAATTCAATATACAACGTAGATCATATGAAAATTGATCTACATACACCCTACCTTAAAATTAGAGAATAACAAATATTTATAAATCCTCGCATAGATATTGCTTTTATTTTTGTAAACAAACCCTTACGTATTTGTAATTGAAACTGTAATTCAGATTTTGCTTAAAAGACACAAATCATAATAAATTATCAAAGGATTTGATGCAATATATTATAGTGAATTTAGTTTATCTTCCCAATCTATTTATGCTATAGTAGACAATCCATTAAATAAATGATTCTTAGGATGTATTAAGCATTATATGAATTAATTTTCCAGTGATCTAAAATTTAATACCTATATTCCACAACACAAATCTTCAGTAAAATTACTATAAGGTTTACTTCAATTAATCGTAGTACTTGTACATAACCTTCATAGCTAGCTAGTTACACTTATAAAGATGCTTGAGAGCACCTTTAATATCTATATATTGCATTAACTTGATCACTAGTAGGTTATATAGTAAGACTTCTATAAGTGCACTCTCTATAAGTGCACACCCTCTCTAAATACACATTCAAGTTCTGGCCCAAATATATACTTGACCTTCATAAATGCACTTTTTCTTATTATTCTCTATATGCACATTATAAAAGTATGGTCCCAAGGGCATGCACTTAGAGAGGTCTATAATATAGATTAAACTAGTATGTATTATTCAGTGATAAGGACCTATATTTGAAAGCTTATCTTAAAAACTAATTGGTAAGTAATATTTACAAGCGGAATTAATATAAATAAAAAGATAATAAGCAAACAAAAAGTTTTTAACCATCTTGTTGGCAAAGATTAAGACAATGTTCTTGGGCATTCATACATATATGTAAAAACTTGCAACTATTTGAGTCTTATTTATTTTTTTACTGAAAGCTAATGAGCATGAATTATTGTGGATTATTAAAACTATATGTTTTTTACTATTCATTTATGTGTTCACTTGCAAGTTTCTAGTATTAAACTAATTGTATAAAAAATTTCCAGAAAAAAGTGTACAAGGGCCAATCAAATTCGAGATCTATATGTAGATCATTCTAGAACCCGATTTACTAATTTGGGTATATTTCCTGACTGCAATATGTAAAATAGTTTGTATTAGAAAAATTATGATTTCTTAATAATCACAATATGTGGTTGAGTTAGTTTGCATTAGAATTATTATGGTTTCAATCATGAGTTACTGTAAAAATTTTGCTACAAGCCTTACTATCCATATCTCAATTAATCATTTATTCATTATATGCACTTTGTAGATATTGGTTGATTCTTGAATATGAATAAGAATAACTGGTTGGTTCTATATCTACATTTTAATTTTCACATATTGATTATTTATTTACAGATTAATTATGAATAATGACAATCCTGTTACAATATTAATTATGCAAACTATCAATAATTACAGTTTAGCAATCATTATGAAATTATAAAAAAATAGGATGTCATATAATTAGACATCATAAACTGATTATGAATTCTCATATTTACATGACACAAAGTACATTATGTATATAAAGGGTACATTTGCATGAACGGTCATAATTTTTATTGTAAGAGAAAGGATAATGATAAGAAGGAATGATATTAAAGAGTACATTTTCTGAAACCTACTATATTGCATCATGCTATAATGTAACCTTGTGTTAGTATGTATGCGCACTTTTTCATACTGTGGGCTTTAACAAATATAGCTTCAATTGATTGTGATTATGCATAAACATGATCGCTAACCAGATATCAAATACTGGTATGACTAATGCTAATGCTAACCTGGTTATGCAAAATACAGGAAACCCAAGACATTGCACACTGTTCCTGATATAGGTAGAGACATACAAATAGAGACAAAATTATGTGAACAGGTTGTCCAATCGGAATTAAAAGAGCCACACCACTTAACTTACCTATAAACCATACACTACATACTTCGTACTTTGTTCCTGGTATACTTGACTAGTTTTAATTTAAAAATACATATGCACTTGCTATTAAAACAAAAAAAAAAACACAAAATAATAATTTCGTACATTTCTAAATTGGATAATTTTCGGGTCTGGGTTGACATTCAACCCAAACCCGACCCGGAATTTTCGGGTTGATCCGACCTGATTCGGAGCACTACTTATGATACACTATATTAATATATATAATAAATTAAAGATTTTGTAAATAATATTTTAATTTATTTAATGCAGTTTAAACTAAGATTTTGGGAATGTATATATTATAATTTTGAACAATAAAAATAAGAAATATTATATTCATAACGCCCATGTTATATAACACCTATATAGTCTTAATTAGAGATAGATTAGGGTTAGAGTGTGGATATTAAGAATTTTTTTTTTATACAGTATAATATAATCTAGAGCTAATATATAAGGACCAGATTTCAGTTTTCATGAGGTTTTTGGGGTCCTGTACATTTTTACTTAGAGTACACGATCCCATTTACTTAGTGCGTTTTTGAGATATAGCATAAGGTGTTATATAACATGGTGTTATAAATAAAATTTTCCTAAAAATAAATAGGCCAATTCTATTTTGATCCGGATTAGGGTGTCCAGAATTATGCTGCTAATGATGCTAAATTATGCTTGCTAATTGCACTAAATTATGCTTTTTATGCTAATTTCTTAAAACAGTTTTTTCTAAAAATGTTACGATGCTAAAATCCACATGAACTTTTAATTATCAATTCTAATCCAAATCCTAACCAAACTCTAGAAAAAAGGCAAAAAAAAAAAACCGCCCTAAAAATTTTTAAATTTCATATCAAAATAGGTTCAAATTTCAACATTAGCCTCAGCCGTAACAATCAATAAATTTTACGAATATTTATAATTGTTTGTATTTAATATTAAATATATACTCAAATTATGCTAAATTTATGCCAGCAAATCTAAATTATGCTAAATTCTGCTGCTAGCACAATTATGCTAGCAAACTTGAATTATGCTAAATTATGCTAGTAGCATAATTCTGGACACCCTAATCCGGATTAAAGTGACTCATCATGTGACTATATGCCCAAGAAATTTCAAACTTTGAGCGAAGATATATCAACAACCATCAAACTAAATACAATAAATCTTTTTTTATTTAAATTGGATTCATAGAATTCGAATAAAAAAGTTTTTACCAAATTTAGTCAGATAGTTAGAGAAATCTTCGCTCAAAGTTAAAGAAAAATCAAAACGCCTATAAAATATAAGTTGAAACAAATTTTACTTTAACTTTTATCGAAGATATCTCGACAACTATCAAACCAAATTCGATAAAACTTTTTTTGTTTGAATTATACGGATTCATAGAACTCGGGTAAAAAAAACTTAATCGGATTTAGTAAGGAGGTCACAAAGATATCTTCGCTCAAAGTCAGAAAAAAATCAAAACGCCTATCATAATAGAAGCTGCACTAAATTCATTTTAAAGCTTTGATCGAAGATAACTTGACAACCAACAAACCAAATTCGATAAAACATTTTTTATCTGAATTTTATGGATTTATAGAATTCAATTAAAAATTTGTCATTGAATTAAGTCAGGCGGTTGTCGAGATATCTTTGCTCAAAGTTGAAAAAAAAAACAACCCACCTATCAAAATGCAAATTATTTTAAAAAATTGAGCGAAGATATTTTGACAACCATCAAACCAAATCGGTAAAACTTTTGTATTTGAATCTTATGGATGCATAGAATTTGAATAAAAAAATTTCATCGAATTTAGTCAGGTGGTTTTCGAGATATCTTCGCTCAAATTTATAGAAAAATCAAAATGCTTATCAAAATAGAAGCTATGCCAAAATTCTCTAATTTAAGCAAAGATATCTCGAAAACCACTTGGTTAAATTCAATGAAATTTTTTTTTTCGAATTCTATGAATCCAGAAAATTCAAATAAAAAGCTTTTATCGAATTTGGTTTGATGGGTGTCAAGATATCTTCGTTCAAAATTAAAGATTTGATAGGCGTTTTGATTTTTCTTAAACTTTGAACGAAGAAATCTCGATAGCTACATAACTAAGTTCGATGAATTTTTTTTTATTCGAATTCTTTGAATAAATAGGATTCAAATAAAAAAAAATTTATCAAATTTGATTAGTTGGTTATCGAGATATTTTCGTTCAAAATTTTGAAAATTCTTAGGTATATATATGGTCATGTGATGGGTTACTTTGACCCAGGTCAAAATAGAATTAGCCATAAGTTTTTTCACACATATTAGATTATAAAGTTAATTACAATAATGAATCCGAATATTAAATTGATCAATCTTAAATATCACAATATTTGTGTAAATCCGGTTCCAAACTCTAAATTACCATTAGTAGGGTTTAATATTAAAAATTCACAATGGAGTAACGGCCTGGAATAGTCGAAATTCCAAATAGAGCACTAAATGCATTAAGTACGTACGTATGTATGTATATACTGTTTCATGTGGCTGGTAGTACGTACGTCTAAATGATTTATTTTACGATGCCATAGTAAAATTATTGAAGTACTAGAAGTTGCATGAATGCATTCTACTCTACTATAGCCGGACAAATGTAAAAACGAATGGGAAATAATTCTTACTGGGCGGGTGAAAGATTATATTCTAGCCATTTCATTTCATTTATTTATTATTATTATTATTATTATTATTATTTTTTAAAAAAACAACAAAGACCAGTAATGTTTGACTTTCATGATCATTATATAAACAAAACCCCCTATTCCTATTGAGGAAATTTAAAAAACATTAGCGTTAGATTTTCATCAAAGATTTCCGGAGTCTTTGTTAAATATTTACCGCAGTTTAAAATGTTACACATCACCTTATTTGTATAAAACCTATTTATGCCGTTTTGTGGAAGTAAATAAAGTAAATAAACAAATAAACTGAATATTCTATCATCATGCATTAATTCTGGTATATATAGATAGTACAAAAAAGCATAATATCTACGTACGATGAAAAAAAAGATGAAAATTACCGTAATAGTGTATGCAATCATCGTAATATTAACATTATTACCATCTCCTTCATCCCAACTAAAGCAATTCACGTACAAAGATCCTCAAGCTGGTCTCGATCTTCTTGATGAGGACAAATCCTACGATGGAACAATTATCTTACGTTTCGGAAATCCAATGAAGCAAGTTAATGGAAGCACAACGTGCTGGGATAATACCATTTATCTTCGAATAATTTATCCAAACGCATCAATTAGTTTCCTTTCGATTTCAAATCACGGAATCCCGGATTTTAATTTTTGTTTGGCGAACGGAACCATATTTAGCTATACAACAATGTGGGGATTTGACCAAGGACTTTTGCTTACTTTTTATAATTCTTCAAATGTAACGACTTCGGCAATCATGGGACTTTTTATTACTTTTGAAGGAGCGGTTTTAAGGTCTTTATTTAAATGGTTTAATTATATTAATAAATATTGATAATAATGTTTTTAATAATTGAATTACATAATACAGCACAACAAAATTGCATGATAACCTTATAGACTATGGAGGCATAACAAGTTATTGGCTGGTTGTTCCGAATTCAAGTTCAAGAGATGGATTTTTATTTTACTGTCGCGGTGCGACGGTAATAAGCTGGATACATTTTAATACACCGTAAGTATCTAGTATTGAATAATTATTTAATTAATTGACAAGATTAAAGGTAGAGTTGAAACTAAGGTGGTAATAAATTAAGAATGGAACATAATTGGATACTATAAATTTTAGCTTACAGACAGTCATTTACCAAATAATTCTACAGTACAAACAGAAATCCTATATCTAGTACTACATAATATTTGATTACCACCTTGGATCCCAACATTAATTTGAAATAAGTCATCAACATAACAATAATATATATTTTATTGTAGAAACGAAAATGGAGAAATAATCGAAAGAGCTAGAAGTGGAATATTTCAAACAAACATTAAACTTGTAACAACATCAGCCTTTTACATGCTAGAGAAAGGATTTGCCATAGCTTATGGAGGAGATGATTCCGCGACCAATCTTAATAATTCTATTGTAGACATCAATATTGGTACAACTAACGTAGCATACGTAATATTTTATTATTTTGAACCAGACACACGAACAGGACCATTCTTATTATATCAAATTCCCACTGGAATATTAAAGTCGAATAATACCCAGACGGTAATTCAAACCTTAACATTGCAAGGAATTATATGTAGTGTTGATTTTAGCGGAGCCGGAGATATATGTTTGTTATTATTGAATTCACGACTTAATAAGACCGATAGTAAAAATAATACAACTTCACAACCTATTCAACTTATCTTCTCGAAGATAGCTTTTCTTTCTTCTGGGTAAATAAAATATCATTAATAATACATTAAAAATGGTAAATTATTAATCTTTTTAAATTATAGATCGGTAACACAAATAGGGGATATGAAAAATGGTACTAGTTATGGATATACTATTCAACCTCTTCAATTCGGTGGTTATCTAATGTTAGCGTATAAAGACAATAATATTTTTGGTTATATTCTTGATAATAATGGAGATTTATATGGAAACTGGTCATTACCACAACCTTTAAATAATCCCTTGTATAAAAGTACTTATGTTCTTCTCGCAAATAACTCGGTTGTGTTTGTGGAAAATCAAAATAATTCAATTTGGAGTGTGACATGTGATGATCTATTTAAATTTAATGGCCAAGGTAAAATATTATTTGGTGAATTGCTTTTGTTTTTGAGAGTGACTTATTTAAATATTATAAAATGCGGCTGTATATATATTCTGACTTTTAAGTTTTAACTACTATTTCTATCAATAAAGATAATAAATTCAATAACCCAATCATAACATCAACGAACCCAACACTTGGATCTCAAGTAAACGAATCTA
Organism: Dentiscutata erythropus; assembly: GCA_910591965.1. Taxonomy (NCBI): domain Eukaryota; kingdom Fungi; phylum Glomeromycota; class Glomeromycetes; order Diversisporales; family Gigasporaceae; genus Dentiscutata; species Dentiscutata erythropus. The sequence continues at coordinate 6,406 of CAJVPY010002006.1, read as the reverse complement.
CCAAACAACTCTATATATCATTCACTTATCCTGTAACTCTTTCCAGTTCAAATATTTCAATATACCAACATATAAATGGAACAAATCATGACCTATTGCGCCAACGATTTCAAGGTGATTTGCCAAATCAATTCTGCCAGATTGATCCAAATGATAATAAAACTGTTATAATAAATGTATTTCCTAGTACTTTTAATGAACCTAATAGTCTTTATTACGTGGCTATTGAGAATAATTTTGTAAAACGTAGTGATACAAATGAAGCTCTTTTAGGAATTGACAAAAACTTGTGGACTCTGGTCACCGGTTGTATAAATTATGTTTAAATTTATATATTTAAAGTTACATTTTCATTATAATTAACGCTTTACTCTATCCTAATTCTTAGAAAATAAACAATATATTTATTCAAGTAATATACTTTTTTTATTATATCATAATTAATATTCATTGTATTAGTTCTATAAAATTTAACTGCCAACTATAATTTAGGCCAAATAACGGGTATCATCCGTCTAACATCTGATGGTTCTAGCTATTATCTTTCTCTTAGCTCATTTGATCAACAAAAATTTAATGAACAAATGGCCACCGACCTTTCTTATATAATTCCTGTTGAAGACAATAGATTAACACCCATAAATGGATTCGAAAAAGACATTTCTACAGGAACTTTGCTAATATTACTTTTTTTTAACATTAAGGACACTTCAGATTTGTCAAAGAAGAGCGCATCTAATATATCTCAAGATTTCAACACTTTGTTGAAATATAAGGAATATAGTGCCTTAATGAACTACAACACGACATCATTAATTGATGAGCGTTATCCCATGACTATTGCTCGTAAGTTTGCAATTTTTTTTCTTTTGGTTTAATTAAGATTTCTTATTTCAAATTTTCTTTTTATAAAGCATTATTTTTGAGAGATTATTTGGTGTTGATTATAATTATTATTATTGTGCTGATAATCTTAATCATATCATATTTTTTGGCTTCAAGGAAGTTTAAAGAGGTATTTTTATTTTATTTTATTTTATTTTATTTTCAAAATTAAATTATTGAGTTTATTAAAATCATAAACTAAATTTATTAAAATCATAAACTAAATTTATTAAAATCATAAATTAAATTTATTAAAATCATAAATTAAATTTATTAAAATCATAAATTAAATTTACTATTTAGGCTGACAATTTCACAATATTCAAATCGATTATTATTGCTGCTGATTTGGGATTACGAGTTTCATTCGTCGTTAATGATGCTCGTAAAGTTCCAGAGTTATGGTTGCCAAGGTTCATTATTATTTTTTTATGCGGTATTCTTATTTAACTGTTAATACATTTCATGTTTTATAACCAATTTAACTTTCTTTTTTTTTCTACTTGCCTCAGTTTGGTAGTCCTCATATTTTCGATCTCTATCAACATTATAGCATCATTCTTGATTATTATTTATGAAATTGGCAAAAATCCAAAATTTAGCAAATGGTTCTCAGAATACGGATTTATTCTTCCATTTTTCACAATCATACCAGCGGGACACATTGAAACTCTGTATGTTTTGTCCTCGAAATTTGGATTGTTGAAGATATTTAGCACAACTTTCTCAAAGACTGTAAAAAATGCAATATTTTGGGTTGGAATATTAGGTTTGATTTTTGGTATTCCACAATTCATAATTCAGGTTAGTATTTTATTGAATAAAAAAATGAAATGATTTTTAATTTTATACAGTACTCCAACTAATTTAACGCTGGCTTTATTATTCAAAAAATCAGATATTATTTAAATTAAGAACAATATCTTTCAATATTATTCCACAATTAACCTTAATATCAAATGCAATTATGATAGCATATAACATTCTTTCAGGGATTTATAAAGTGGTATTTCAATGTTTGTAAAAATAACAATATTTAAGAATTGATGAAAACTTAGCCAAATAATATAATAATCTTTGCTATCAGCAAGTCTGACACTACGTATAGTGGTTTTTTTAAAAAATTATTATTATTATTATTATTATTATTATTATTATTATTATTATTATTATTATTATTATTATTATTATTATTATTATGTGCATTATTTGCGTGTTTATTAATAAATCTGTTTAATTATTATTATACATGAATCATTTTTCATTTACATATTTTACGATCTGAAATATTATATGCCAGTACACGAATGATTGATTTTATTGTTAATTAAAATATTTATTTGAATTTATTATTTCAGTTAATTAATTATTATATAAAATTATATAGCTAAATAATTTGAATCGCATTAATACTAAGATCGTGTGTCTTATCTAAGCCATGCTAACATACGTATGTATGTACGTTGTGAAGCAGGGTTGGCAATGGACGATGTCCATTGAAAATAATTTTGTCAATGACCAATCTCATAATCCATTGATACATTGGTCCATTAGTCCATTAGCATAAGTCAGAATAAGATCAGCACCAAAAAAAAATGCCGAATATCACGTGTATAGTATTTGTAACCTCATTTATAAAAGCTATATAATTATTTTACCTACTTGTCCATTGGTCCATTGGAACAGTAACCGTCCAATGGAACCAATAGAACTGGCCAATGGACTTGGGGTCCATTCATACCAATGGGCAGATGTGCCAATCCTGTCCCGGGAGTCCACAAATCATAATTTTCTTTTTTTTCCTATTTTTATTATTATTAGTATTAATTATTGTATTTTACTATTACTACGAAAGTTAAAAATAGAGTTTTTTTTTCATACATGCATACAAATTTGTACCTTGGTTCAAATTCGTATCCACCTACAATTAGAAACTAAAAGATAGAGTAAGATAGTAAAAATTAGTAAAACACAGCCATTATGTACGCAGTAAAGATATTTAAGCTCAAAATAAAGGATAACTCAATCGAATTCTTGACTTCGAAATCGTAGAAGTTGGTTATCTAGTAGTTACTTCCCTTGACTCTAAAAATTCATAATAAAACTGTTGTCGCATTTTCTTGTCCCTGTGACCCCGCCGTGTTCAAATTATCGATTTTGAGAGAAATAAATTAAACTCCATCATTATTACTATTGTTCTACGCTTACGTCGATCAATCGAATATTAAATTTTCGAGACACGCGACCCCGAAATAAGAGATAAATAAACCGAAAAGCAAGAGAAAAAAAATAGAACTGTTAGTGCTAGAATTAGACGACATAAGTTAAGTAAACTCTCAATACAAGTAAAAGAAGACCTATTTTGATCTGGGTGTCGTCGCTAAAAGGCCCAAACTCTAAAAGACCCGGACCAAATCTTACCACGCCTCAATCGACGCCTTACATTTGTAGAGTTTCTGTCTTGTTGTGCATTGTAGATTGTTGTATTTGTTGGGTTAGATTAGGTTATTTAGCCACCGCTTTATCTGTCGCTACGCTCACAACGTATGTACACGTACATACATTTGTTGTAATATGAATTATGGAATAAAGTTTAATATATGCATAAGGTATAAACTATGGATTATCGTACAGTTAGGAATCGTTATTTTGATTGGTAAATGACAAATGCACTTATAAATTGTGTGCAATTTACATGATAGACTCGCACGAGTTTCAGAATATTCATTAATACGGAAGTTATCAATATATTTTTTATACGTATTAAGAACGCAGAAAGCGTTGAATTGGAACAGGTTAATTAGCAATGAAACGCCAAAATTGAATACTTTAATAGAAGTTAACAGTGTTCTTTGTGAAAGTTCTAATTTTGGAATATATTCCAGACAGTCTCATATCGTTATAGTTCTACCTATAAAACTTTTATTCTATAAAAATCCATATTTTCTAATGATTTATTTATTTGTTCACAGAATGCATGCAATTCCTTTAATAAAAATATCAGATAAACAGTTTCATTGAATGTTTGACGCATTGTAATGTTTAAAAGACAAAGGATCATAAGTTTGATTCCAATTGGAGAGATTTAGGTGTTAACTAGTAAAGCAGACATTAGTTTGTCATTGCATTATTTTCTATTTAAACGCTAAAGAATTACATTGCAAGCATTTTTCTTTAACTCAATCACTATATAGCATTGCTGAAATTTTTATTTCTTTAAAATCGACTTGCACTCCTAATCAATTCAATTAATCTCTCTTGGAAATTATTATGGAGCTACGTGCACACATCATTTTGCTTATCATAATCTTCATCTATTCAACATCCTTTGCAGTCTCTGCAGTCAATAACGTCCATAAGAAACCTCGTAAAACAATGAAGATGACTTCTACATTCTCGCCTGTTAAAGCGCCTGTTATATCACCTGTTATATCACCTGGTAAGAAATAATGTTTCTCATGTTCTAGCAATTTATAGTGACCTTGAAGGATTTTCTAATTTTTCCTTTTTTCCTGATTAGAGTCAAATCCATCACCTTGTCCTCCTTTTTGTTCTCATAATAATGCGACATCTCAAGATTGACTAGGTTAACTTTTGTTAACTGTCATAGATGTCAATTTTTAGCATCATGAAAATTTTTTCGCCAGAAAAATCTATTATTAAACATCATTCTTAGTTTTAATAAAAGTTAATTATCGTGCAAGAATAACAATATTATTTATGTTATTCACATTTATGAATTTATTTTGTGATTTATCAAATGAATGTATTTAATACTAAATTTGTGCAGGAATACAGCTAACATAAAGTAATTATTTCTTCAAATTTGTAACATGTCGCTTAAAAACATTATAAATTCTTTAAAATAAATATATAAAAATAGAAATAAAAAATTTATTATAACCAATAGTAACAAAATAAAATAAATTTTGAACTATACTCTTTTATGTTATTGAGCATTTAATTATGTTACTTTACTTTTTAAAAAATTTAGATACAACAATCATTATTTAGAATATTTTTCCTTATCATTCTTGATTCAGAGTATAAGGTTAATTAGCCATAAAAATAAATTAATAGTAGCACTAATTTAAATATATTAAAAATACTAAGGGTGTCTCTTTCTATATGATTGCCGATGATCGAGATTGTGCTAAAAATTCATGCTGTAAAATGCGAATATAAATTTTAACAAATCAACACAACTCTATGATAAAAAAAGATGGTCAGAAACCATCTTTTTTTTCATCGCGATAATGAACTCACTTGATCGGCTAAACTATATTCCACTAATTAAAAATCTAGCTCCGACCTATGAATTTAAGATGCATATGATTATAATAGCTGGTAAATAAGTATTTGCAAAATAATAACACTTGATAAAATATTTCACCATATCACTTGTCCAATAAAATTCTTGATAACTATGAAACTTCCAATGATCAAATAAATATTGTAAAGTGATAGGTTTTCTTTCATTGAGCTCCTTTATAATAAACTCTGAACCTTTGATTGTTTTCGAATGCTATTTCATTGTAACAAAGTCTTTTTTTTATTAGTTTCTCAATAAACCAATTGGATACTTTTTCGGGTAATGTCGGGTAAATGCGTCAATAGAGAAAATTGAAAATTGAGCCAATGTATATAGCAGAAAAAATTTACGGTTTATTATTGTGAAGAAAATAATGATATTTATATGCTTACCAATCGTCACCGGTTTCGTTATTCATCATTTGTCTTAAGTCTCACTATTCATCAATTCATCCTATTCATCAATTCACCCACTCATCCTATTCATCAGAAATTGCTTGACGAAACATTACGTCATTCATCAATGGCGAATGGCGAATGACGAATGACAATCTTCAATAATTTCGTATTATTAGATAAATCTAGTTAGTTCAAATTAAGGATAGGCAATGTAATTATAGTAATCGTACATATAAAAATTACCCATTCCTAATTCAAATAAACGGTTAAAAATTTAAAGTTCGATAATTAATTGCCTCATCTGTTTATATTCGGATAAACAGATGATCAGACTTAACCACTATAATCTTGGTTTTGCGATTCTCTGCAATTTGACATTCTACACATTTAGAATATTCGAATATGCAATAGTTGACTTTCATTGATGCAGTCCAGCAGTCTAAACAAACCAGTATTCAATTAAGGGATTTTTAAATTACTATACGTATGTACGTACGAATTTAAAAAACGTTACAAATATTCCACATTGAGATCGATGTTACTATCCAGTTTGGGCAGTGATGGTAAATGACCTAAAATGACCCAATGACCTAGGTGACAAATGACTAGTCATTGGTCGTTTCGAGATCCAAATGGCTTAGAATGTCATTTAACATATGTCAATTGATATTCTATCGCCCTTTAGCCAATCAAAATTTACCGCCTAACAAAATTAAAATATAATCGATAATCGCAGCTATATATTAAAGTCTAAAGTTTTATAAGTCAATTAATATTTATATCTTAAATAAAGTTGTCCGAAATAATAAAT
>CAJVPY010002005.1:0-17461 GCA_910591965.1 Dentiscutata erythropus | reverse complement strand
AAATTTTTAAAATAACTTAATTTTTGATAAAAATAAATCAAAACCAATTTTTAAAAACTTCTTAAAAATTTTAGCAGGCAAATTTGCCTGCTAAAATGGACGGTTTAAGGGATAGTTAAGCTAGCTTGGAGATACAACAATCTACTACTTCACTAAGTTATTACACTCTCATACTAACCAAGTTTATTTAAAATATAGTATTATATTTTATTAGTAAATATTTATATAATATACAATTTTTATATTTTTATTATATTGTATATAATTTAATAACATAGTGTAGAGGTGTGGTGACATATCAAAGTGGTAGAGTTGTTACTCCCAAGCAGCAGGTCTAGAGTTTGAATTCTAGTAATAATGATATTAAATAATGAGTCTGTGTTTAGTAACATTTATCAATTGGTTGTTTGGTATACTATCTAGAATAAAAGTTTTAGTATACAAAATTTAGATAATTGGAATAATCAATATCTATTTGGAAAACCCAAGTAATAAGGTAGCCAAAACTTTCAATAGTGCTACAAAAAAAACTAAATTTGAAAGTTAGGACTGAGACTAATGAACCTAGCAACAAAAAATCTTTAAATAGAAAATCTATCAACCAAATCACCAATTTGGAAAACTGGAAATTGACAGAAATATATGATGCATACCAACTAGGTTGCTAGTTTGGGAAACCAGTAGCAGGGGGCTCTACCTCTAGCAAACCTGTAGATTAAAAGTTTTGGGCCAATAGGCACAGGCTAAAAAAATACACCAGGTGCTCCAAAGAACTAAAATTTTGAATAGAAGAAAAAAAATATATGCTATAAATATATATACTAAAGTGAGATGAGCTAAAGGCTCCTAGAGCCAAATTAGAATTAAATCTTCTGGGTTGTTAGTTGGAAGTAAAAGATAGATCAGTTAGAGAATTATAGAAAAAGAAAAGTCTGAATGTGAGTATCAGAGTAAAAAATAAATCTTATAAGAGTATAATAATTATTAAAATGAAATTTTCAGAGACTGTGAAAAACTAAACTAGTCGAAATAAAGTACAGAAGGCTTTAGTAAGTTTATCTTGAGGATATTTGTATATTCACTCATTGAAAAAATACAAGCTAGTAATTAGTTAGTACAAACTCTTATAAGATACAGACGTTCTAAGGCAAAACTGCGAATTCTAGTATAGCTAACAGATGCTAACATATAGGTTACTAGAGAAGTGCTATAGAAATAGTTATAATTAGAGGGTTTAAATAGATAGCCCTAGTTTGGGCTGCAGATAAAAGTATTTAGTATAGATAGCACCAAAAGCACAGTGGCTAGTTATATCTTTGTTGTAACTATATTAGCATGTATTTGTTAATAAAAAGTCACTAGGCCAAAGTAATCACTTTAATACCAAAAAAAAAATAATATAGTGTAGTTTTATGTTTTAAGTAAACTTATTCAAGGCTAAAAATTATATTAAAATAGTATATTTTATTGTATTTATTTTAAAATTTAAAAAAAAAAAATACCCAATTTTAGATTTTAAATAAAAATTTTTATTAAAAATCTAAATTAAATATTTTTTTAATTTGTATAATATATACTGTATAATAAACTATATTGGTTTAATGTTTTTTTTATTGCTAAATAAGTTTACTTAAAATTTTACTACAAAATCTTAAAAACTATTTTCTTAAAAAAATATAATATTAACTAAATTAGCTAGCATTATAACTAATGCTAGCTAACTTTGTCAGTATTGGGTCCTTTTAGGAATTTGTCTTTCGGGATTTTGTAGTAAATCCTTTACTTAGAATATAAAATTATATTATATTAGTAATATATTGAGTAGTGCAAGAGTTATTAAACTTTGCTAAATATAAATTAGCTCCAAATAAGCATTTAAATAAAGTATTAAGTTTTTTTGTTTTTTATTGTTTTTTGTTTTAATAGCCTTATTACTAATTTTAGTTTTTTTTCTTGGGTTTTATAAACTTTGCTAAATATAAATTAGCACTAAACAAATATGCATATAGTATTTAAAATAAGATATTTAATTTTTTTTGCTTGTCTTATTAATTTTATTATTTATTTTATTTTTATTTCTTTTTTTTTTGAGTTAAATTTTTACTAGATATAAATCAACATAGAATAATTACTGCTTTATTTTTGTATTAAAAATTAATATGAAGCTTGAGATTAGTATGATATAATAATATTGTAATTGAATGAATTACATGCATTAATAAAAAATAATGTATATTTTTATCAATAATTTTTTTGTTAATTACAATTTTTTAGTATAATAATGTTGTAATTGGCAGATATAAGCTAAAAAAATTTTGATCAGATCTAAACTAAGCTAATTTTCTAATATTTTTGTTACACATAGTTGTGCATAATTTGATTGGTTGCACGTGGTGACAAATAGATTTACTTATATAACAATTAATAAAAAAGTACAGTATAGTATGAAATTTTTAATATACAGAACTAAAGTTCTACACCTCAATAATTTTATTATTAATTAATATTTTAAAAAAAAACAATATTAAACAACTTTTGAATATTTGGGCTGTCATCAATGGAAATCAAGCAGATTGTTTTTAAAAAAATTAATCCCTTAACTTTTATAATTTATATCTCGATGAATTTTGAGGTTATCTTGATAAATTAATATTCAAAAGAAAGCTTAAGACCTAGACTTTCTTTTGAATATTAATCATCAAGATAGTCTCAAAATTCATCGAGATATGAGTTGTGAAAGTTAAGATATTGATTTTTTTTAAGCTTGATTTCTATTGACGGAAGTTCATTTATCAAATTTTATATATAAAAAAATTGGTTAATTTTTTATATTTTTATGAGTTTTAAATTTAGTACAAAAGCCTAAATCCAATCTATTAATATAAATATATTGGGTTGTTTTTATTACTATTAGTGTTGACAAGTCTATTAACTAACAAATATAGAAATATTAACTATTCTCAATAGTGAGTAGAACTTTGATGATCCGATATAATCTTGTGGTTACTTTGTTGCATCAAGAAAAAATTAATATGATATAAAAAAGATTGATATGAGTTTAAATTCTAGTTGTAAATTAATAATTTTGGTATATTTTCAGTACGCTATATTAATTTCATATTGAACGATGATAGTGTTCATTTAAATTTGATAAATAAGAAATAGGTAATTAAAAAATTACTCAACAGAATTATGTTAATAATATTTAGAGTCAATTACCCAAGGCTAGTATTTTATAAATTTATATTACTGTATATTGTATAAATTAATTATTTTCAGCATAGTTCAATAGAACTGCAAAATCGTTGTGAGTCCATGACCAAGCGGCGGTTTCATCAGGATAAGGCTCAGGTAATATAACATGTGAGACACCCATTACATTGCCTATGTTAGTTGCTGGATTATAAATTCTCACCCAAGGACCCCCCACTTGAACATTGACCAACATCTATAGTTATAGCTCTATATGACTGGGGATTTGGAACATCCGGTGGCATATCAAATGAAAGTCCTTCATACTCACAAAGATGTTGTCCATCTTTGGGACAGTTCATATCACCATCTATCGGATAACCAAATACATTAACTGGATAATTATCACGAGGTATATCGAGATCATAATCGAAAGCTCCAGTATCATCTTGTAATTTTCTTCCTTCTGGGTAATCAAGCTTTATAAGGGCAAAATCATACGTTATAGGATTTTCCGTAAAAGGCTCATACATATAACCAGATTTAGCCGCAACTTTTCCAACTTGTCCTGGTTGTCCATTGTTGTACCCAGGATAAAAATAAGCTGCAGAAATCTTTGTCTGAGTGTTAAAATCATAGACAATGTGCAGCGGTTATCGCAATATTTCCATTATCAGTTCTAATTACAGAGGCGGTACAACAATCAGGTGTCCCGTCCTGTTTTCGGTATAGCAAAAAATCGTATGGCTAATACCATGAAAGACGTATAGTATACTTATACGTATAAAATTTTTTTTTTTTAAAAAAGCGTATAGTATACATATATGTATAAAAAAAATTCGAGTCGGGTTATACTAGTTTGTATACTATTTTATATAGGCATATGAATTTTTATCGATGGGCTTGTCCACGTTGTATGTAATTTAATCAGGGTCGGCTAATATGTAGGTCATATTTATACAATCAATAAGAAAATTAATTTAATTGATTTAATCGATAAATTATTAAATAATGAGCGCTGATACATAATAACGTATATATAGATTTTATTCAAATCGAAAAATAGATAATCGCTCATCCAGCCTTAAACAGGCAAATATTTGTGCCTACCACTCGCTATATTCAAACAAGTTTTAATGTTAAAACATTAATAATTTTTTTATTTTCTCACGCATATAATATTTGATATTTATTTTTTGAGACCATATTCGCGCTCTTTAATAGCGTTAGAAATTCGTAATTCTCTTAATTTTTCTTTACGCTCTGCAATCATCAACATGCGTTCCTCATATTCTAATTGTTCCATCATCGTCATACCAGGTTCCTTGGGTTTATTATTGCTTTGAGATTCTTGTGATGTTTCGTCAGTTAAATCGATTACTTTGGATATTCGTTGTTTTTTATTTTTTGTTGAAGAATTAGCTTTAGATTGCCGTTTTGCTATTTGTACAAATAAATATAATTTAATCAATATAAATATTAAAAAAAAAATAAAAATAAAATTTAAATTAAAATAAAAAATACTGACTGCTTCGTTTAATAGCCAATTTTTTTCGTGCAATACCACTTTTGTCTTGACCACTTATATTAACATTGTAATGGGCTTTTATATTAATTCTTTTAAAATTGCGCATGTCTAGCTTTTGTCCTCTAAAAAAATTAATTAATAAGTAAATGTATATATATATATATATTATGTTTATATAATTAAACCTTAGTATTGCCATCATTAGCTTGAGTTGTTTGCCTTCACGATTACTCATGGCATGTGCTGCTTCAGCACAGTTTGTACTATTTGGTGCCATATGCCACAAATCATGTGGAATTTTTGATATGTTTGGGTTGAGTGATGCGATTATATAAGGTTGTTTATAATATTGAACCCAATCTATTTTATTTAATAATTATTGATTTAATTTATTTAAAAATAATATATTTAATCATAATTTTATAAAACTTACCTGTAAGATTATTATCTAATGCTAATAATTCATCAAATATTAATTCCACTTCTTCGGGCTTTGCAGTTAATAATAATTCCATTTTAGTTTTAATATCAATTTCAAATCTTTTTTCATATAGTTTTCTATATAAAAAATATTGATATTAATATGTTTAATAAATATAATTTAATTACTATTATTAATTACCGTTTATAATGAACTTGACAAGATTTAAAAATATGGATTAAATGCTTTTCCCAAGTAAAAGAATTATCAATTAAAACCAAAGTTTCACCTAATCCAGTAAGTTGCGCTATATCAAGATCACCGATAATACAAGCCCATCCGTTTCCGTGAATATGCTGAAATTTTGCTGATTCACCAGTAAATTGCTTAACAAGATCAAATAATGCATTAAACATGCGTTGATATGCAATAGTAGTTGCTTGATTTGTAAAAATTCGAGCAAAAGTTAAAACTAATATGTAAATAAATTATAATTAATATATACATATTATCAGTAATTATTTTTTACTATGCAGACTGTGCATAGCGTACAAAAATAAAATTTGCACATATTTTCTTTTAAACAAATATGCAAATGCCGCATAGAAAAAATTAACATTTTGTAAATAGTGCACATACTTGTAAACAGTTGCTCATAATTTTACAGCAAATTTTAACTGAAAAATTAATACTATACTATATAATATAAAAAAAATACTTACTTGTATTATACTGTTTATCATAATAATTTATTTCAAATTCATTAATTTCACCAGCAACTTTTTTAAATGATAGATCGATTTCAAAATAATCACATTTAATCCATTTTTGTATTTGAACTTGAGTAGTACAAATAACCATTATATGTCCGTTATTAAAAAAATCTAAACCAAATAAATAAAATAAAATAAAATAAGTAAATATTAAATTAAATATTAAATTTTAAAAATTATATTTTAATATATAATTACTTAATCGTTGAACATAATCCTGAAAGTCATCAATATTACGTGAAAAATTGTATACAACTCCTAATAAATCTCGACCGAATGGATACTTTTCTTTTTGAATTTTGTTTACACAATATCGTAACTTATTCGTATCATTAAGCGAAGCATGAACTTCACATAAATTATCAACACCAAAATAGGTCTTGATCAAATTGCCTAAAATATAATTAAATAAAAATATTGTATATATTATAAATATGTATATAATATTAAATAAAATTTATTTTAAATTTACCTGTTATAATACGGGTAGGAGTTACATCTAATAAATCTTCATTTGCTTGTTTAACAAGTGTTTGTAACCTTTGTTTAATATTATCTGGAGTTCGTGTAGGAGGGGGTGGTGGATGTGTATGTAATCCTTTACATATAAGAATTACAAATAGACATGCTTTAAGATCTAATGGTATAATTTTATAGAATTCGACTTCACATAATTTTTTTTTAATTTGACCACGACAAATTTTGCTTCCTGATTGATGAGGATAAGCTAATAATATAAAATATTAGAATACTAAATTAAAATTTTATAATGATAATTATTTTTATTGTATATTATAATACTTACGACAATATTTTTTTTTTACAGAATTTGAATATACAACGTAACATTCATTTGTAGATCCATCACCAATATAGTTAGACTATAAGTATACATATAATTAAAAATTACCTAAATTATATAGCAATAGATATATTAATTAATTAAATTAAAATTAATTATTTACCTCATAAGTGCCATCAAATAATTTGCGCAAAAGCTCAATATTAATATTAGAAGGAATATACATAAAACGATGACATTTTTCTCCAAATTTCCAATTGGTACATCCAATAAAATAGGTAGATTCAGAATTATCTCGACGTGATAAGTGACGTAAAACAGGTTTGCCTTCACATAATTGTTTGTTTTTTTGAAACTTGCAGGGTGTTTCGAGAGCAGCGAGATAAAGTCTAAAATATTTAATTAATATATTATAGTATCATAAAACTTTCAAAATTTATTACTTACTCAAAAGTATTATTATCCATATTACTGGATGAAATGTCTTCAGTTATTCGCATCATAAGATCAGAATTAATATCAACACATTGATGTGTTTGATTATATAATTCGTATGCAGCAAATTCACAAAGTTTTGAACCCTGACAAGTTCGCATTTCACGTTTTACTTCGACACCAAGATATGGACACATAACCTTATATTCACCACCGGGCTTTCCAATTGAATATTGAATCTAAAAATAAAATATATTAAGTAAAATATAATTATAATAAAATATATAAAATTTAAAATTTACTAACATCTTTGAATGCAGCTAACGGTTCTTCCCAACCTTCAACATTATATACATAAGCAACGCCCTCTGGACTTGTTTCAGGATATTCTATAGGTGTTAATGTATGATAAATAACCTTCGATGCTAATTCTTTAGTAAAATAGGTTATTGTATCTTCATTTAAATTGCTTGCAATATTATTATCAATCTCTTGAAGTTCATCATTGGAAGAAATTAATACACTTTTATTTTCAGAGGATTCTAGATCTTCTTCGTAAATTGTTTCAACCCCATCAATAATCTGAAAGTCAGGATCATCGCTAATATAAAGATCAGGATCATCGATAGCTTGAAAGTAAATATTATCCATTTCAAGAAAGTAAACACGAACAAAAATATGCGATTTACATTGATAGCTTTTAATTATTTAAAAAAAAAAAAATCTTACGTACAACGTACGCACATACACTATCATACGATTATTCAAAATATATCGGCATTATTAAACTGCAAAAATATTACAGTGCATATTAAATTTTATGCCGAAGTGCTTGATATACAATTATACATTATTTATAATGTTGCGGGGTTAAACACTAACGGGTTCTTTATTGTAAATCCAATTCAAGAGAACATTCGTTTGAAATACAGTTTTCTTTAATGAATATATAGCTCTTAAAATTAATTATATGTACATCGTATCAAAAGCTATTCATTTTTTTTTTTACTCTTATATTACAGTATTATATACTAATTGCATCCATTTTTTTTTTACTCTTATATTATATACTAATTACATCATTTATGTCATTCTTTATATTAATTTTTTATGCTTCGCTTTGCTACCTTATACTTTTTTATTTTTAATTAATCACTGATTTACCCATCACGCTATATTATGCATCTGATCTTAGTTCCGATCATCTAAGATCATCCCAAACCTAGCACTTATATCACGTGAAATGTTCGCTTCACATTTTTTGTCGCACAGGTATACTTATAAGTATGACCGTCTTCATACTTGCTATACTTATAAGTATGGTCATCTTTCCTACTTATAAGTTTGATAGGTATGATTTTTAAATATACGTATGAGTATAAGAACTTAAAGTTGTCCTACGCTACTCCTTTTATGTTTCATACTATACTACTTTATATATTACTCTCCTGTTTTACAATTTCTAATTTTCCGACAGCATTTAAATTATTAACATCATCAACAAGAATTTTCGCTGTATTACTCATAGGTGCAGGTGATGCTCTTTTACTCATAGGTTTAGAATATGCTGGAGACGCATAACTTGAATTCGTTATGGCTATCATTACAACAAATACACATAGTATATATTTCTTGTTCATTTTCGAAAAGATAACGTATTTTTAGAATATTGATTAGAATATTGAATATACCTATATATAATAGAAAAAGTTAAGGAATGGCTATTTCATCGCTTTATATCTTGAAAAAAGGTTGTTCATTACTCTCATTACTCTCATTTTTCATTCTGTTGCATATTGTTATATGGCATATATTAAATTTAAAAAGAAGATAATATGAAACTTTGACTAGAAAATGAATTCAGTTTTTCTGGATTTTCCGCATTTGGGGATTTGCGAATTATCAGCATTCTGATTTAGAAAAGGGTGAGGTGATATGACCACATTATAGCCGTTTTCAAAAATGTGTGAACAACGATTTCCGCGGGAAATCGAAGAATTTGGAAATTTAGATTAGTAAAAATTAAACTTCGGGACTCTGGAAATCTGGTGGTGATCTGCGCCGTTCACACCTTTTAACATGGGGAATTCTAGATTTCCGAAGTTTTCCACATAGGTATATGAAATGTCGCAGATTATAATGAAATCGGATTAAAATGAAATGTAGTAACCATTTATACTTGTTTATTATAAACTCTACCCTAAAACTAACCTCCTACCCTAAAAAATGCACCTCAAAAATTTTTATTTTTCGGGGGCTTGTCTATTTTTTACATGTAATTTCATTTTAATCCGTCACATTAATTATTTGCTTACAAATAAAATTTCTTTTATTTTCACTTTTCTAATACCATATCCAGTAATACACTGGAGTTGGTTGTAGGCTTGGCCAGATAATATTGGGAATTTCTAGGGTTTTTTTCCTACTAATAAAAAAAATTATAATTTGCAAAGTAGCTTCCATAAAATTATAATGTGTACCAGGTTGGTGCTTAGGTGATCATGTGATAATATAAAAATCGAACAAATCGATATCGATATTAATTGGGGGATCCTGCTTAAATTGGTTGGTACGTGTTTCGAAACCCGAACTAAAACTGTTCTTAAAGATGAGACATTTCTCAAAGTAATGACTAATTACCCGAGGTTATATTGCCGTGAGATAGTTGTCGTGAGTGATGTAGTATGTTGCTACCTGAAAATTTCGCTGGCCAATCAAATTTCAGTAAACACAAAAAATCAATAGTTTTTTGTACGAGATGGTTCATGAGCTTTACACAATTATAATCAATTTTCGTATACCATCTAACCAAGTTGCTGAATATACATAACCAAATCCTCTTTTGCCAATTTCTTTAACGTTAGATACGCCCACCTGTGCGTTATTGATTTTTTGGTAAAAGTGCATTTATAGAATATTCATTTATGGAGCATACATAATCTACATAACGATTATTGCACATATTATTATAGGAAAGCGCATGTGAAATGCAATTAGAGATGCGATCCGGATATCCGCTAAATTTTAAATAGGAAAACGGATAACGGATCGCATCTCTAAATGCAACAATAAATTATGTGCTAATTAGGATGCACATTATTTCGGGATGCCCATAGTGCTAATGTCTAGAACATATAAGTTATCCGATCTTCAAAATAATGCGTTATTTTCGCGCTTATACGGTAATTTTGTTGGATGAAATCCATTCAATGGCTCTAAGCTGAAATTCTCTGATGCAATCATTAATACTCTCATTTTTACTTGTTGGGATCGCATGCCAAATATTATGTTTTAAACGTGTTGTCATTATTACAATGTATATTTTTGCCGTATTTAGGTTACTTTGATCTTTTATATCATTAAAAATATATTGTAATACTCACTGACCGAATAGAAAGGTAATCTGAAGGGTATTAGTTAGACCAGACCAACTTGATTCTTCGTTTAACATAACACAAAATAACTGTAAGAAGGGGGTGGGGCATTGAAAAAAAACACAAAAATATCAATACTGCAATTTTATTGGTTGATTTTATATATGTTAGCTATATAAAATTTAAATATTAATTACTATTATATATTGGGTTTATATAAATTTTAATTAAAAAATAGGGGGTTAAACGAAGAATTAAATTGGTCTGGCCTTAGTAGTAAATAAGTGTTCGTAAACATGAATCACTTTTTTAATCCACCGATTAATAGATCTTTATATTCGCCACTAAATAGGGATGCATCAGTCCGGTCCTTCGGTATGATCTACGTTGGACGATACGAATACGTATCGTTACAAGGACTACTTATACGGCAAATATGCCGTATTGCCGTGATATTTGCTAGGGTAGCTACTTCCAAAATCTGTTCTGGAATACATACTAAAATTAATTATGCTCACCTGAACATATCCCGTTATACGTATACTAAAAATATCATTTAATCAAGAATCATATCGATATACAGTATAATCAAAAGACATCATATTGAATTAAAATTTTTTATTATATTTACTATTTATACAGTATTTCATTTTTAAATCATATTTAATTTGAAAGTGTTATACTATTTAATTAAAAGGTTAAAAATTATAGATCACAAAGCTTTACGCGTATAAGATTGATTCCGAACTCGATTCGAGCACACTGAGTATCATTTTATATAATTAAATTTACGTAATTAAAAAACTCATGCTTAACGGTTTGGATTTCAAACAGGGATAAACAGAATTCAGATAAACAATATTATATCCCTAGTATTCTGTCAATTATGTAAACCAAAACTATATGTAGTATCATATAAAATTAATTATTAAAGATTTTTTTTTTGGAATTTAGTAACCGGGACAGTGGCCTGGATAATTTATCACTTTATATATATATTTTAATAGTAAAAAATGACTTGCATAATTTAGATGTCTAGAACGAACGATAATAAATGTGATTACCATACGAAACTTTATCTTTTTGAATATCATACTTCTAAATAGGGGTTACTCATTTTACATAATCTTTGTTCATCCTGTCGAATGATGAAACCTGCAAGTTATTGCAAAAAAGGAACTATGTTTCGAGTGTTTACCACTTCTTTTAAAGAGTTGCATTGTATTCTGTTTTAAAAATTTCTAAATCACAGTATATCAAAATTTGCAAACCTTTCATTGTAAAGGCCAAAGTTTCAAGAAAAAATATAGGCATGACTAATAATGCACGAGTTGATATGATATTGATTCAGAATCACAGCATATTAAAGATAACGAATAATTTTATTTGAAAATAGTAAATTACTTTAGTATTAAAGATTTTGAAATTGAGTTTTTAGAAAATCAAGCTAAATGTAATCACATGGTTCCAATTTAGATGCAGTTAGATTAAATACAAGAAATTCTTTCAACATTTGAATAAAAAATATATATATCTTGGATTATTTCTCTTTTGAAAAATCTTGATGTCGTAATTTTCATGTAAACAAAATAATACTCAATCTTTGATCAAATTTTAAGCAGCAATTACTATGTACGTATTGAGATATTAGGTGGGTTTTGGTCAGAGAGTAAATTTTAATTATCAAACTAGCAGTTGAACACGTCCAATGTCCGAGCTCGATAAGTCGTAAATCAGAATAGAGGAATAGATTAGTCATGCAACCAAAATTCATCAGATCGACCAAATTTTCAGTGATAAATTTTGCCAGTAATCCAGTGCAACGCCCCAGATTTGGGAGAGCGTAAGTGAGAATGAGCGGTTTTGCTTTAGGCTATGTGAGATGAGAATTATTTTGTTAACCGTGTGTTCAACCTTCTACTCGTTATGCTTCCTGTCGGATCTTTCCGTCTTACTATCTTATTAATAAAGATTAAACATTATAGTATTCACATTCCACACCCGATTTAGTGATAATACATTATTAATCTAGAAATTGTAGTAATAATCTATGATCTAATTATTACGATAAATGTAATCATAGAATCTTCAATGCATTCTGACCCTAAAATTTTGCCGATCTGATGAATTTTAGTTACGCAACTAATCTTTCCGGAAAATCGCTTACTCCCCACAGCAAAAGGAGGGATGGGCCCCTTCTTTTGCTGTGGGGGGTCCCATATGTAACTAACGAATGAACGATATAATATTAGTGACGCTAAAGGAAAATGGGACACTGGTTTATCATTGATTATTTATTAAAATAATAAATTATAAACCAATGTCACATTTTCCTTTGGCGTCACTCATATGTAATTTACAATAGTATGAGATAAAATAGGATAGCTAATTGGAAATAAAAATAAAATTTATAAAAAAAAGTAACACATTGAGATTAAAAAAAAAAAAAAAAGCTAAGTTAAATGTATGAATCCAAAATGTATAGAAATAGTTTGAGCACTGTCAAGAGAAATAGAAACTTCGAACTTTCAAGCTTATCATCTATTATTTATTAATTCAGCTCGTGAAAAAACTGATCATTGATATATATCACATGTCATAGATATTACGATCAGGTTTTAAAGGCCAAATTCGGTAAATAATAAATTATAAAATGGAAAGCTCGAAGCATCATTCTCTTATTTATAATTTATTAATAATATAAATGCTATTAACATAGGTATTATACCATACTTAAATTATAATTTAAGATACTAATTTAGAAAATGTAACTTGCATGTAAACTTATTGAAATACTAAGAGAACCTCTGCAAAAATTTTGTACGCGTATCTAAAAACTAAGCTTTCACAAAATTTTGTTATCGCCTTTTAAGCACCATTTAAATCAACAGGCAAGTCAATCAACTTGCAAGAAAACTTAGCTAAGACAAAAGCTTGTTTCTTGTGTAATATTTTATGATAGGATTTTCGAAATCTGTGCTAAGCTATGTTGATTTCTAAACCTAGTAATATGAATGATCAAATTAGTATGATAAAGGGTGTAAAATATCTAATATATACCATGCTAATATTCTATATCAATAATTTCTAAACCTAATACAGTAATATATAACATCAAGTCAGCATGGTACAAAATTTAAAATAAGTACTTTATACCCCATACCGTACGCCCATACCATATTGATCAATGTAAGTTACAATGCCATATTTTGACACATTAGCCATTCTTTTTTAGGTGTTTAAAATAATCGACAAACCTAAAAAAAGATCAGCAGATTAATAGATACAGAACCTAAAATTGGTCAATCTAATCTGTTAAGTAATAGAAGAAAATTAAAACCTTTATTAATTAATGGATCACTTATGTTATTATTTCTGTATGTCCTAACGTTTCGAAAAATATTGAAAAATGAAAGTAATAAAATTTTAATTGCTACTCTTTATTAGAAAAAAAACAAAATAAAGAAATTATACTGATTTTATTAAAACTTACTATTATGAGATCGAAAACAGAAATTTATTAGTTTCGATGACTAATCTATCACTAAAAATTAAACACGATTAGCTGTTACATGTTTTTAAGTATTTTTTATTAATTAACTGTATACATAATATCAATCCTTAGGCTGAAATATACGCTATGTTATTTACAAAATATAGTGCACTAATTCAAACTAAAAAGTACCAAATAAGTGCGTCAAGAGAAACTGTAGAATTCTTAATTTTCGGAACCTCCGCTTTTAAAAACAATCAAATTCTTATAAAATATTTCTGAAAATGAAATTTCGAAAAACAGATTTTCCCTTTTGCCAGTACGCAACAGGTAACACAAAATACAATAGCCAGTCTGATTCATTTTATCCGAACACATGGTTAAAATTTTACAATATAGATATATTATGCAATTAGATATAAATACATTTTATAATTTTATTTTGTTTTATTAATTTAATAAATATTTTGAAAAATTGTATCTATTTAAATTTGTTAATAATTTATAGCAACTGTGTACAAAATCTTAGATAACATGTTAATATGTTTATGCGAATAAATTATTTAAAGAACCAAAATCATGTTTTTGAGCTTTTAATAAATCTTCTATATTTCTTTGAAGTTTTTTACAATTTAACAAATGGCCTTCTTAATTACATTTTTGGTAGATGTTGTTTGATTATATAAATGCCGTCAAAAGAAAATCTACAATTGGGCTTTCAAGTATATTTTATATACAGTTGGTTATCTGTGTGTCATCTATGGTAAATCTAATCATCGGACATAGATTTGCCATAGACGGCATACAGATAATTAACTACACAAAATATGTTTGAAAGCCAAATTGTAGGTTTTCTTCATATTTATCAGGTTCAACTATATTTGAAGTTAAACCAGATGCTTTTTAATAGGGACCTTCCATAAACATATAGCATTTTTTACTACAATAATTTGTGGATCTGCATCACCTGATCAATTCACAGATCATTTGACTAGATTTAAAATTGTTTTGTTTATTGGGCAAATTTGACCAGAAAATTTGAATGACGAGTTCCTCCATTTGTCATAATGTAGATCCACTGATATAGTCTATGCCAAGTTAAGTATTAATTATCATTTTTATTAGCTAAAATATTAAAAATCTGGTATCGACTACAGTTTTAGCCAGTCGACTAAATATCAACTACGACTAATAGTCGTTATAGTCGGCTATAGTTGTAAAAGAGATTAACTCTGAATCACCTATTATCTTCTTTGTAATTCTTGAATAAACGAAATCTCGAGGTTTCGTGCTGACGAAACCTAGTTTCACCTTTCGTCAATTAAAATCTTAAATGACGAAATGATGAAACTGATGAATCTGCAAAGGGTGACAAAATAATAAAAGACAAATAAAATTCATTGAAGATAATGTGAAAAAACAAATAACAGAAATTTATAAAATTACAAAGAATTTTATTGCATAATTTGGTATTGTATTATGCTATATGTCACTCTGGCTATACTAACACTCCTCAGCAATAGAAAATTGTTGGCATATCCAGATGTCGGTTTAACAAACACCTCTTTTTATACCTGCATATATAGATAAAATATTAATATATCAGTTTAACCAGCATAATTAATTCTTGTTATCTGGTAGGTATGACGTATACACTGACGGAACCATATTATTGCCCAAATAAACTTTTTTAATTAATAAATAATAGGAACTGATATTCGAATGAATATATATAAATGATAAAACAAGTGATTTTGTTTTGATTTTTTAATTAACTAATTAATAAATAATAAGAACTGATAATTCAAATAATGAATATATATAAATGATAGAATGAATGATTGTGTTTTGATTTAATTCTCTCTTTAATATTTCAATGTCACATAATATGTTATCAACAGACGAAGATGTTTCGAAGCTTCTTAAACTCTCGTGAGTACATAATACAGATAAATGTATAGCAAAGTGGTTATGAGCAGTTGACAGATATAGAGAAGTATTGAATTATGAAAAATTATTTGAAAGCATAGTTGAGCTTGAAAGCTTTCTTTGCAAATTTCTTGTATGGCTAAAACAAATAGATGGAAAGAAATATAAAGCTGAAGGCAGCAGAAAAATATGCACTTGGTAATGGGCCAGAACAATATTAAGAGTATTCGGGTATAGATTATTCTAGTTATTAATTTATCGCTAACAATATATTTTAATTATATTATAATTTTTGTAGATTTGAGTAATTCAGCATCTACTTCAACTTCAATAAGGTCTAATTATAACAAGAAATTCACTTTCAGGTCCTGTATTCCAAGATTATCAGGTTAACAACCATCTTTAAAGTCTATTTCTAATCAATTGGTACTATAATTTATACCAAGTTTTCATGATATTAAGCAACTTTATGAATCTTCATCCAAACATAATAATAATAAGGAAATACACTATTATTTCCACTACCATTTTTAATATTATTTGTTTTTCTATATGTAATTTATTCTGGGCATATTAGTTTTAAAAAATATAAAATTGGGAATTTTAAAAATCTACAATTAGTATATGTCACGTGATTTTAATAATAATTTGCGACAATAATATGAAATTTTTTCTATTAGTGTATACATAGTACCTGCTGGATTACAAGGCTGCAGTAGTATTGCATTAATATATTATTACGTAGAATCATTTTAAAGCAATATAGTATTTAAAGAAGCATACAAGCATTAACAGCTATTAAAATCTTTAGACTGAAATTAGTCTACAAAACTTTTCATCATATAATGTCAGGTTTTCACATGATATTTTTTTTATTTAATCAAATGAACATTATCAATCAATATATTAATTAATTTATTGATTTAAAATTCTCTCAAGCACATAATTAATAGGTCGAAGCTTAATTTCTAAATTGTAGAAAGTAGTTTAACTGGTAAGTAGATTCATTGTCTCAATAGAAAAAAAGTTTGAAACCACCTTAGAATTGTTCTGATTAGCTAAATTCATTATCCGCATTTTGTAATATAAATCTTTAGCAAAACTACAGCTTCAATTAATTTATGAATGAACTCGGTAGCTAGCTAATCACAATGAGAGCACCCGTAGTCTCTAAGTTTAGCGTTATTTATTGGTTTAACTGATTTAAGTATTTAATATGAGCTTTTTACCTCTTATTTAGCTTCTTATCCACATTAGTCTTTTGTATAATTATCATCTGCCAAGTATATTTCTAATTATGCAGATTGGTATGACCGGTATGAGTGTGTGTTATGTATTATTGGGGTTGGCATTAGACAATTAGAATAAAATGTTTTTTAAAAAGATATTTTACACTCTATACTATATATATTTAAAAATCTTGTTTGTTTAAATTATGTATAGAGTTTTATATCAATATAGTTATGCTGAATTTAGTTATATTCCCGATATTTATTTATCTGAATTCAAAACTA